>OX155966.1:26300430-26343138 GCA_944548615.1 Micropterix aruncella | reverse complement strand
GATCTTTTGACCCCAACTACCGACGACTGCAGGATTACACTGAGAAACATGTTGGATCAATTCTTAAGTTACCATTTTGTTATTACGGTTTTATACAGAATAATGATGTTTCAATCGTAAATTTGTTGAATTACAAGGAATTTTGTTGAATCCATACTCGATTATATATATATCAATATGTTTCCTACGTTTAATACTTAAATAACAATATAATATAGTTTCAATATGACTCATGTGACCGACTATAACCGTACGTATACAACTACAAGCTGTCATGTTAGAAGCGAGATTCTAAGGCTGCAACTTAATGAAATAACATTATATTTTAACACTAGCTGGCCCGTGCCCACTTCGTTGGGCGGTAAAACTTTTTACTTGTGATGGAATTATGAGTGTGGTTTGGTTAGTACTGAGTGCTATGATTTATTTCCTGACTGCCAAAAGAAGGGTTATATTTTTACTGCATATGTATGTATGTATTTGCATCCTAATTTGACTATATTACCGTTATTTGTGAGTGTCTTCCTGTGAGTGTCTTCTTTGTGAGTGTCTTGTATGCAGTGAAAGTATGAAGTGAAATTATATGCAGTAAAAGAAAAAAGTCTTTTGTTTTAAACACTTGAGACGGTAAATTTACTTATTTTGATATGAATTCATATTGTTGATAATATGACCAATAAACATGACCTAACGATTTAAATAACTTTTTAATATAAAAAACTACTTTTTGTGACTTAAATATAAAATTTAGACATAATATGCTGTAGCTGACTTTTTAGTAGGCATTATCAAGCTCTATCAAGCACTTCTCTAGAACTGAATCATATATCTCTCATCGTTAAAGCAGTGTTAGTTAGAAACGTTTTCGTTCGACCGTTTTTTCTCCGAGTTACATTGCAAATCTGACTACCACGAAAAAGTCTTTTTATTTTTCGAATTAATATAATAATATAGCCTATGATACTCACAAATAACGTGGCTTTCTATTAGTAGAAGAATTTTCAAAATCGGTTCAGTAGATCCAGAGATTACTTCCTACAACGTCACAAACTTTACCTCTTTATAATATTAGTATAGATTACAACACGGTAACTACCGTCACGCCAATACAGTTACGCGTCATGCAAATTTATACGTATGGACCACAGTCCGAGATATATACGTAATCCTTGTTGATACATGCGTATTTCCGTGTATTACATCGTTATATTTTTGTTAGTGTACGGCCGCGGCAGCTGCTAACTGGCCATGATAGGTAAGCAGCTCTACGAGGAGGTTACCAGATGGGAGTTAAACTATGAGTTGGGAAGGTCAGATGACATAGGGTTTGGTCATCAAGGACCAAGCTGCACTGAACTATTAGACACCTGTCAATTGGTACGGGGATTGAGATTTTATTAGTGCCAGGGAACAGGGATATGACGGTAGCTAGAGAGCTGAAGCTATCGCGGCTACTCATCGACGTGGCCGCCTGTTACAGGGCAAGCGGCGATGGAATAGGACCCTAGTCCCTGGACTAGGACCACTGGTTGCTTCCGCTTCAGTGGCGCTGCAATAGGGGCAAAGATAGAGCAATTACGGTAAACTATTTTAACAACTTTTTTAATTGAGCACCCCTAGGTGATGCTGTGGACCACGTGTGAAAAGTAAGATCCGTCGATACGTATTTACGAATTGAAATAGCCCCGCCATTAATATATTTTCCGACATCCTCGCAGAAATCTCAACGTCACACGCAGCCAACTCAATTCTCCTACATCGCATAACCCGATTTATGAAATCAATGTGATGCATGTCAGAGAGACATGCCGCTGTCTCGTTTCGCACTGACTTGTTGAATACTATAATAGATAGATATTTAGGATTTATCCTGTTGGTAAATTGTGAAAAGCGAGCACTTTATGATATTTTCAATATTGTTCAAGCATTAAAAACATAAAAATAATAATGAAATATTGATTTTGCTTTAGTATTAAATGTAATATCATAGCAATGTTGATTTTCAATATAAATAAACTTTAAAAAAACCTAATTTCTACGATTTTTCTATAGGTACACTTTATAATAATATTAATATTAATAATTTTTTTATTTTAAATAAAAAAGGCGAGCTTATTGCCTTGCAGCAATGTCTATCAGCTAACCTATAGCTTGAGTTTAAAACATATTTAGTACGTTGGCTACTTAAAAGAACAATAAAAATACAAATGATAAAAAGAAACAAACAGAAACTAGAAAGAAACAGATAATAAAGAAAAGTCAAACAAATGACTAAAATTAAAAAAAGGATGCAAATGAAAGGAAGGAGAGGACGGAAGGAAAGGGGAGCGAAAAGGAGGGGGGAGAGGTGGATTGGTTAATAAATGGATTTTAGGGTTATATGCTCCTTGAGCCTGGCCTTGAACGAGGAGATGCTGGGGGCTGTTCTAACATCATTTGGTAAAGCATTCCAGAGTCGTGAAGCTTCCACGGAGGAGTATGAAAAAAAATCACTGCTATGGCCAGGGATGGATAACAGGTTATTACCCTCTGATCTCAGGGGACGGCCGTGCGCCGATAACGCGGTGAACCTATCGGCAAGATAAAGCGGCACGCCATCCGCGAGGATTATATATAAGAGGCAGAGAATTCTAATCTGTCTCGTCTCCCTGGTGGTAAGCCACTGCAGTCTGCTACGATATTCCGTAATATGGTCATATTTTCTGAGGCCAAAAATGAAACGGATACAGACGTTCTGTAGCCTTTCCACCTTTATGGTAGTAATAAAAAAAGTATATACGTACTTTGAATATAAAACACGAAAAGGCGAACTTCTTCAAACATGGAAATACCTTGCAACTAACTGTAGAGTAGTAAATGCGCGCGTTGTGGAAATAAAAATTGTTAAACAAATAAGTTATTTTTCCTAAAATACAAAATACTATAACTACAGTTGTCAACTACAACGGGCGAACCCGTCACCTCAAGAAGTTTTAACGATTAGTCATTCTATCTCCCGTGAAGTGAGCGCAGAAGACTTGGACAAAACAGTCCACCGTCAATCTCCGCCACATGCCCGTAAGAGGCCAACGCCTTAACCGCGAGATAACCGGGTGTGCTACCCAGCGGGCTCACACTCACGCCCTTACGTCCAATTGCGACCAGATTACTCCGGACACCAATCGAGAGACAGATTACTCCGGTCCATCGATTGGTTACGAATTCGAGGTCGCTTGCGCTGTCATCTCCCTTGCGAAGCGGTGAAACAGGGTATAAGTAATTTATCGCGGACCACGGCATCCTTTGCCCGGCTGTTCACCCAGGATCGGATAGCAGATGGTCGTTTCAAGAGCAGTCGCTGTAAGGTCCGCAATCACCCCCGCTCTATAGGAAACAGTACTGCTTCCAGACTCCCCCGACAGTTAGTCAGAATGCACAATCGATTGGCTTACGCCGCACGGTGCGCAGACTGTCCAGGAGCGCCAGAAGGTTGACTCCTAGGGGAAACTAGCCCTAAGGCCAGAGTCCTGCCCGGGCTCGCACTTCATGCGTGGAGGCCGCCGGATGGGTGTTGACCAGTGAGTGTGACTAACCCTAAACAGAATGGGTCTTCGTGGCCAACTCCGCAAGGGCCCATTAGCTCCCACGAAATACCATACTGAATGACTACTACGAAATACTATAATGAATGACTACTATGATAACTAAGAATACCCGAAAAGAGGGAATCCGGAGAGGAAGGCACTAGAAATGTAATGCGTTAAAGTTTGGCATCTCCATTTTGAGCATTGAGATAGGTCTTAATGCCTTTATCTGATTTAATGGGGGTAAATTATTCAAATAAAGTAATATCCATGTCGCTAACAAGTGTATTCAGGTAAATGCAGTAAACGCTGCTTTCTATGATGAAGCTTGAATATGTTTGAATACTTTAGTTCGCTTGGATACGGAAATTTATATCAGGTTTTTAAAGCTATAATGTAAGGTTTCATTTTTCATCAATATCAGTATTGATTTTCTTACGTGTATATTACAAAACAATAAGTTTAACAAAAGATAAAAAAATAATTGGGTACTCAATTCGCGTAAGAAAGTGAGGTCGATTTTTCCTCGACAAAATTTGTAATACTTACTAAGGTAAAATACTTATACTATATATATAAAAATGAATCGCCGTGCGTTAGTCTCGCAAGATATCGGAAATGACTCGACCGATTTGAATTATTTTTTTTGTTTTGTTTGCCTGGATTCAGGGGTGATTTACAAAAAAAATATTTAGGAAAAACCCAAAGAAATAACTGAAAATCGAAAAAATCGAACTTGGTCGAAAATGGAAATTTTGGGAAATAGGCCACTTTCTAGATGGCTATCGCGGCGATTCTATGATTTGACAGCTGCGCTATCCATAACTGTTATTCATTCCGTACAATGTGTCAAATTTCGAAGTCAAAAAAGTCGAAGAAGTCAACTAAGTCATAAAGGTCGGAAAAGTCGTTAAAGTCGAAAAAGTAAAAAAAGTAAAAGAAGATGAAAAAATAAAAAAAACATTTAATCACCAAACGAAACTCAAACCGTACATGATTCGGCCATATTAAAGATTTCAATGAATTGGATTTGGAAGGTTGATTAGGATTAATAAACGCTGATGAAGAGTTACAGTCAAATCAATTTTAGGTGGTACGAAGTTCACCGGGTCACCTAGTTATTAATAATTATAACCTCTCTTTATTTGCACCTAAAAAATTAAATACAAAAGGACGAACTTATTGCCCTATGTTGACAATACCTCGCGACTAACCTATTCACAGTACAGTACATGCAAGCGTTGTGAAAAATAATAAAAATAAAAAAAAAGTTTTTTTGCATATGATGCATAAAATTCTACTATATTTTAATCTAATAATGTCCGAGAACAGGAATTTGAGAGAGAAAAAACAGTGAAAGTAAAGAACTAGTTACTAATTAGAAAAGTAATACTTCTTGAGGTGTCTTGAATGATTTAAAAAAGGCGAATTTCATATATTTGCTAAGAGATGTTTCCATAGTCTTGCAACAGGGACACAGAAAGAGTAGGAGTAGCAATCAGCAGGCCCAGGGTTGTAAATGGGCTGACTGGTCTATAGCCCAGGGCGGCACTCTCTAGGGGACAGCAAAATATGTATTTTTTTAATTTAAAGTTGGGCATTTTTATCCAAAAAAAAAAATATTTTTCCTTCTTGGTAATAAATTAATTTATTTGTAGGCGAATGAAGCAGAAGATTCCATTGTTTTTATTTTTTGCGTGTGACTGCACTGCCCCGCCGGGCGCCGGCCCGCCGCCTCCCGCCCCCAGGTATGCAAGCCTGGGGCCAGTAACTTTGGGCTCGGGCGGGGTATCTTTCTGACACTACCTGTCACAAACTGTACAGCGGAAAGGGGATTTTCTGTCTTATCACGAGTCAAAAATGCTAAAAGGTCAACTCTTCTTGAGAGTACATTGAATGCGTTGATGTTACTGTGCTGTGAACCGGACATTACAATGAACACGAACTTTTCCGATGTTATAAATAATTGTGCAAAAATGAAGGCTAGAAAAAAACCATTACTGTAGACTGAGTTTCATGTTGTTACTTACATTGAATTTTAAATGATCTTCCTTTATTAACATTATGTAAATAAATATTAAATAAATAAACAAATAATCTTTATTAGGTTTATTAATTAGGTTATTAGGTTTATTAGGTTAAATAAATAAACCTAATTATACGTAAACATTTTATTGATAAAAAAATGATATGTTACAATCGTCATCTGAGTTAACAAACATTTTGTGTTGTATATTTCTGCTTGTATATTTAACGTTATTAAACCGGTAACTAAACTAAACGCTGTTTTACTATACATATTATTATATTCTCATGGTTGTGCATTTTTTTCAAATTCAATACTGTTAAAGACTAAAATAATGCTAAAAATAGCAGAAGTTGGTGACAGCCGACAATGTAACTTGTTAATTATGCTAATATTATGTATGGGGGAGGGGGCGCCGAGCTGAGTATAGCCCAGGATGCTAAAAACCTAGCCCCGGGCCTGGCAATCAGTATTATGAAAAGAATTTTGAGTTAATTTCAGAAGCTGACCGAAGTACTGGGAGACCGTGGGAACTTAATAGTCGGAAATGCTTTGTGGATATAGGAGGGTGTTGATTGGGAGAGTAAACGTAAACAAGTGTAACGCTTCTCAATATTTTTTGCGAGAGATTCGACTGAGAAATTATTTTTACGAGAAAAACATGTAAAAAATATTCAATAAGTAATTCCTGAGAAATAAAGACGATGGTATTGACTTCGCTTTAGTATTAAATTAAATCATATGATTGGTAATTTTTTGAATAAATTAAACTCAACAATAGGAAATTTTGGCGATGATTATAAATACACCTTTAATAGACAGTGAGGCGGTGTAGACTACAACGGGCGATTATGTCACCCCAGGCTGGTATAACGATTTGTGATCGTTCTTTCTGCCGAGGGATGAGCGTAGAAGACATAGTGACAACACGAATATACTGTCCAGCTATGCCAACATGACCGACAGAGGCCAACGCCTTACGGCGAGGTAACCAGCGCGCATCTTTGCCCCCAATCTACCAGTTTGAAAGGATATTTCCGTCTGAAGTTAACTTTTAGTATACCTCCTTCCTCCCGAACGGTTACAGGACCGAAGTCGCTTACGCGGCCTCTACCTGCTGTATGTCAGCGGTAGTTCAATAATAATTTATCGCGGACCTTAGCGTTCTTTGCCCGTCATACCATTCGGGATCGGGTGGTCTATAGGTCATTTTAACAATGGCATCGCTGCTAGGAGACAGTATATTTCCATAGTCTCCAGACTAATTTTTTAATTTTTTAATTAATTTATTTTTAGGAAAACCAACAGCTAATTATATATTAAAAAAAAGACGGAGTAAGATAACAGAGAGCCAATAAAAGGTTTTCACGTTTAAGTAACGTTGTAGAAACATATGTGATCTTTCAATAAAGCTATTGATTAAAAATGCATCAAAAATTATTCAACAATTAATGCTAAAGAATTCATTGTTCAGCCGCTGCCTAGCTGAGTTAATACTCGTACAGAATAGATCAAAGTCGAAGCGTTTAATCAAGTCATTGAAATTGTCACTTGTTCGCCACAGAAATGCATTTTACCTATAGTTGGTACCAGCACGAGGAACATGAAGAGCAGGGTTAAATCTATTGAGTTTGGAAGGAACACGGAGGTTAATTTTATTTAGTAAGTTGGGACAGTTAATGGTAATGTAATTCAGCAATTAGTCATAGTGCCCAACCGAGGGGCGTCGCTGAATGGTGCGCAAACCGTCCAGTAGCGCCAGGAGGCAATCCCACCAGGAGAAACCGATCCACCAGCCGTGAGGCCTGAGGCGCAAGAGTCTTACTTGGGGTAGCCTTCCACACGAGGAGGCTTCTGAACAGGAGCTGAGTCGTGAGTTTGGCCGACCCGAGAACAAATTGGATCTTATGGCCCAAGCTGCACGAAACCATTCGATCCCCAAAACCGTTCACTACCCTTAAGGTTACGCTATTGGCTAAATCAAATTCAACTTTCTCTTGAGACAGACGAGGGGTGAGACGAAGCGGGATACGACTATGGTAGGGATATTTTTTAGCGCCCTCTATGACTACACGGCTAACTACTTCATTACGCGCGACACCGCGTAAAATTGGCGCTGCCGTCGTATACGTCGCCATTGCGACATGTGCTCGCAACCTAAGGTCGCGGTCGGCGATGCCGTGGAAGTAGTTTTAATCTATACTAATATTATAAAGAGGTAAAGTTTGTGACGTTGTAGGAAGTAATCTCTGGATCTACAAAACCGATTTTGAAAATTCTTTTACCAATAGAAAGCCACATTACTTGTGAGTGTCATAGGCTATATATTAATCCAAAAAATGAAAAGACTTTTTCGTGGTAATTGGATTTGCAAAGTAAGTCGGAGAATAAGAGGTCGAACGAAAACGTTTCTAACTCTGCTATAACGATGAGAGATATATGATTAAGTTCTAGAGCTTAATAATGCCTACAAAAAAGTCAGCGACAGCATATGTCTAACTTTTATATTTAAGTCACAAAAAGTAGTATTTTTATTTATTTATTTATTTATTTATTTATTTTAAGGAAAACCAACAGCCATATAAAATATTAAATAACAACTTAAATAATAAATGATAGCCAATAACAGGTTCTCACATATAGAAACAGTTTAGAGAATATGGAATTGCCAGCAAAAACGCTTGGCAGGGTCCGGTACTATAAATTTAAAAAACGCAAATAAAAATTAAACAAAAGGGACAAGAAGGCAAAAAAACAATATCGAGAAATCGAATACAAAAAAATAATAACAATAAAGAAAAGCAGAAGAGTAGGTACTAAAAGAAATTGTTGCTGAGGATACGTCTCGCTGATACAAAACTAGTGCTAAATAGATCGATATCAACGTCGCCGCAAATCAGTTTATTGAGGTTGTTACTCGCACGCCACATATAGGTGTTTTGCATGTAATTAGATGTAACAACAGGTAGCCGAATTAGGATGGTGTGTCTCATGGATTTTTATTTATAAATTTAAATCGTTAGGTCATGTTTATTGGTCATATTATCAATAATTATGAATTCTTATCAAAATAAGTAAATGTATATTATAATTCTGGTTGAAAGTTCGATATACGCATATTAGTATTATTCTTACAGCAATGTGTTCCAATTTCAGATAAAAAGGCCGGTAAACGTTCACCTAATATTATTTTTACAACAAGGAGTTACTTAGGACACTTACTATTCCAATTACGCTTTTCCTACTAGTCTTTACTTACTTTCTTCTCTTAGTACTAGTTTATACTTACTACTACTACTACTACTTTCCTACTAATCTTTACCTTACCTTTCCTACTAGTCCTACTAGTCTTTTTCTTACTAGCCTTTTCAAAATAGTATGACCACATTTAGTCAATGAATAACAAGACCGTATTATCAGCGAAACATAGCACTTTTTTCACAATGTTCATTAATATAGATTACAAAAAGCGATGGGCCGGGGACACCTAAGATTTCGATAAAATTGAAAGTTAACTAGTAATGTCTAACTAGTGTTAACTTTGTCCATTATGCACTTTGTATATTGGTATTAATATTTGTAGCGTCATTTTATTTCATCACTGTCTGGTTCAGGGGAAAATAATAGCCGTCTATCTTTTGTAGAAGTTATTGGAAAAGATTGCAGTGAACGTTTCGTAGATTCCTTTAATTTGATAGCTTTTAAAATGTAAACGGGTTCCGTTTTTTTTAATTTTTTGGAATTCTCGGATCTACCAATTATGGTAATAAATATTCCACGTAGAATATTTTAAGTTTTTCTTCCATAACGTCTTCCCCAAAAAAAATGTCTCTTTTTATATATTCCGTTTTCAGAGGTATATCTTTCCCAGACCAAACGGCGAAAAGACACATATCTCTCATTGTAATATGTAACTGTCCCTGAACTTGTATATACCATGGGTGTTTTTTATTGACTTCTAATGTATTCTCTTTATATTGCCAAAAGAGCACATTTTTTGATGGAATTGAATCATCTATTCCCATTTAAAAACCAGCTATAGGACACTTTACCTCGACTATTAAATTATCCCCTGATATTCCATCCGGTGTTGCTCTTAAGAAGGGTATGTTTGCATCAATAAATAACCCGCATGGTTGAATATCAATTCCCTCTTGAATACTCAGTTGTGAAAATGCTATTTTTTCATGTTATTTACCATGACATATCGATGGTACATGGGACAAGGTCTTGGGATATAGCATTGATTTTTCGAAGTTGCTACAACTTGTACGTTCCAATTTTTAACCACTTTGCCAAAGATAGAAGCTGTTAATATACTTCTACGTAATTCTAACCATTCGCTACTGTCGCCCTGTAAAATTTATTATTAATATATTATAGGGAAGTAGAGCAAATCAAGACCTATTTTTTTGGCCATCAACATATTTTTTTTGCAGTTACATGAATAACTGTGTAACTAATTAAAAAAAACAATATCTGCCACAGTTAGTCACGTAACTACAATATCGTCAGTTTGGGAAAAATCGAAAAAATATTGAAAATCATAACGCCGATACCATCAAAAAACGCTAAAAATACATGGGAGTGTTTCAGAAAGGCCTCAGCGTGCTAAAAAATGTAAGCACCTATACTGCATTAATGTGTAGTTCAAGACCATACATTTTATGCATTTGCTATAAAGAATATAGAATAAACACGCAGGTAAAGGTAATAGACATCCTAAAGAAATTTAATTACTGTGGCATTTTAATGTATATCGTTGCAGTTAATTTATGTACGGTAAACTATTCGAGCCCTCTTTGTGCTAAAAATATAAAAAACGCGTTTTATACCACTAAATTAAAAAAACATCGCTGGAATTTTCATGCTGGGTTGCTACTTGAGAAGCCCTGCCGCCTGTCGCCACAGCTGTCGCCTGACTCTAGATGCGCCGCGTCGATCGATTGAAATTATTAAAATTTGCTACATTGAAACTCATCGTTTTGATTCTGTCAGCCCAAATATATATTTTAATGCATTATTGGATGCTAATGAATATTTATTCCCTATGTTTTGTGATCGATTCCAAGTTAGCACCTTTTTGCAAAATAATATCTTGAAATAGATCGCGTCAAATTGTAAAAAAAAGCGACGCAGCGCCTAAAGTAATACCGCCGAGGTGTGCGGCCCCGCACTGACTGGACTTGCCAAGGGAATTTCGAGCGGGTCGCAATACGCCGAAGGACCATTTTTGCTTGTGCAGCATACCATTCTATTGAAATTGCGCGTGACAAAGAAATATATTTTTGGTTTTTTGGAAGATTATAATGGAAAAAGTAAAATAATTAAAAATAAAGCAATGTTACATTTTGAACATTTACTTCGTAGGTACTCATTACCAACATGGTTTCAAGTTGTTTACCCTTATAGATTCCGAGAAAAATGCTATTTACAAAAAAAGTGATGACTTCAGATTTTATTTATTTTTAATATGAAAAAAATCAAAACATTGAAATTCGACCTCGTAGTACAAAATATTGAAAAATTTTCTACAGGACCCATATTTTTATTATTACTTAAATGTTTGCGGGAGTCACGTAAATTTGATTGCAAAATGTCAGTTTTTCATTGTTTGAGAGAGGTAGGTTGTGAGCTACTGCTGTGCACTGCAGTCGCGCGACGTGCACTTCAGTTCGTAGCTTAAAGTTGCGCCGCATTGTCGTCGGCGCGAGCGTGTCGCAGCCTCGCAGACACCGCAAAGTCGGGTTTCGCGCGGCTATAAACATAGTTCCGGCGCGGCAGACGGCGGGAAGGCGGAGTGAAGTGGGGAGAGGTGATCCCGTGGGATTTTCTTTACGGCGGAGCTATTTCCCTTTTACGCGAAGGAGTCCTTTCGCCGCTTCGAAATTCTGCCCGCGGACTCAGAATGCCTGGCATATTTCGCCCTGGCGCCGCGCGAAAATGTTTACCAAAGTGGGAGGTGGGCTTTGGCCAGGCGTGGTCAAACTACGGCCCGCATGGCAAAATCTCCTTGCGACAGCCCGCGATGCAAAATCTTTTACACCCATTTTTACAAAGGCAGTTTTCTTAACTTCTAGTTAAGAAATTTGAAAGATATTAAGACACGACACAGTTGATCAATAACCTTTAAAGTTTAAAATATTAAGTCAATGACAGTCTCCGCTAAATTCAGCGGCCAGTGTTAACGAATCCTAAATACATTTTTTTTATTGAAATATTTGTATTTTATATATTTATCCATATAGATACATATATATTTTCGAAATGTACTCAATAACGCCTTTTATTTGATACTAAACACGATATATTTATCTTAATTTATTGACATATGGAGATTAGAACATTTAGACCATTTTTTACGTAATATTTGGTTAGTTAATGTACCCTATGACACTCAAGTGCAAGTCAAGTGCGCAGGCTATATAATAGTGCACAGGTGGGCGCGCGACCACACTGAAAAAACTGTTTTGTAACTAGTTACCGAAGATTCAGTAAATAATTACAAAACAGTTTAGCTGCTGTGGTGACACCTAAACAATTAGGTACCACAGCTAAACGAAAAGAGCTAAAATTTTACAAAACTGTTCAGTAGCAGATAGATAAACTGTTCAGTAGTAGATAGCTTCAGTGTACAGTAATAGATAGCGAAAGTGTTCAGTAATAGATAGCTAAAGTGTTCAGTAATACATAGCTAAGTGTTCAGTAATAGATAGCTAAAGTGTTCAGTAATACATAGGTAAAGTGTTTAGTAGTAGATAGCCAAACTGTTCAGTAGTGGGTAGCTAAACTTCAGTAGAAGATAGCTAAAGTGTACAGTAATAGATAGCTAAAGTGTTCAGTAATAGATAGCTAAGTGTTCAGTAATAGATAGCTAAAGTGTTCAGTAATACATAGGTAAAGTGTTTAGTAGTAGATAGCCAAACTGTTCAGTAGTGGGTAGCTAAACTGTTCAGTAGAAGATAGCTAAAGTGTACAGTAATAGATAGCTAAAGTGTTCAGTAATACATAGCTAAAGTGTTTATTAGTAGATAGCCAAACTGTTCAGTTATACGTAGCTAAACTACGTTTGTAAGCGTACCTAAATTGTTTGGGTTTCACAGCTACGCTGTTTAGCTGAAAACAACTAAACATCTAGTAAGATGTAGCCAAATGAACTGGGCCCCACATACAGTACTGTCCAACTGAGAATTCCTATTGGCTGATGTAGTAAGGACATATTTTATGTCCTTACTACATCAGCAGATGGGAACTCTCAGCTGGGCACTACTGTACCAAGCTTACTCGCCCACAATAGCGAGTAGGCCTGTAAGTGAGGGCTCAAAATTCACTTGTTGGCTACATCTCACTAGACGTTTCGTTGCTTTCAGCTGAGGAGACTGAAATCAAAGAAAATAAACATTTAGTTGTATTTATTTTTTTAACTCACATTATTACAGAAAGGTGCCGATATGTCGTGTAATTAGAACACGATGCTCCGCCTACACATATATAGCCGTTTTATACAATCACAATGCTCACTTCTTTTATTTTACGGATTAACAGTGGATTTAACTTGCATAAGTCGACGTTTCGCCTGCTACGTCAAAGCCTTCATCAGGAACCACGGGAATTCCTGGAGCAGACGTCTGGTGCCCATTGTACCTAACTTCCAACTTAGTTTGATGTTTGGTACAACGGGCACCAGATACACCCCGGTGCCCGTACTCTGGTACCTGATGAAGCCTGTGACATAGCAGGCGAAACGTCGACTTATGTAAATCAAATACACTGATAGTCCCTAAAATTAAAATATTACATAATGCCAAATAACAGCGTAAACTTAAAAACATTAATAATATTTATGTACAGTATGTAAAAGCGGTTTGTTATGAAAGGTCGAATGAAATCAGTACAATTCCGTAATCCCTAAAATTAAAATATTACATAATGCCAAAGAACAGCGTAAACTTAAAAACATTAATAACATTTATGTTCAGTATGTAAAAGCGGTTTGTTATGAAAGGTCGAATGAAATCAGTACAATTCCGTAATCCCTAAAATTAAAATATTACATAATGCCAAAGAACAGCGTAAACTTAAAAACATTAATAATATTTATGTTCAGTATGTAAAAGCGGTTTGTTATGAAAGGTTGAATGAAATCAGTACAATTCCGTAATCCCTAAAATTAAAATATTACATAATGCCAAATAACAGCGTAAACTTAAAAACATTAATAATATTGATGTACAGTATGTAAAAGCGGTTTGTTATGAAAGGTCGAATGAAATCAGTACATCTTTTTGCATACCTTGTATTACAAATTCAATCGGCAACTTTACGTACGGTCGACATGTTTCATTTCTGACGTCCGGGGACCTTATCAAATTATTTTTTAGAATTTGTGCTAGCAAAAGGGCAGTTTAAATTTTACAAGGTTCATCGGACGTCAGAAATGAAGCTTGTCGGCCACAGAGTCTTCATATCATAACACCAAACAATCTGGAAGTGCAACAAACATATTATTCACAGAAAAAGTTGTTGCTCGCTATTATTTTTCTCTGGTAAGACAATACAATAATTATGTGATTCGAAACATGCACACCTTTAAATTACAACTGAGACCTTAGTGTTATAAATCTCTGCCCGCTAGACAAGATTGTAATATTATTTGGAACATGGCATGCAAGTGAATCATAGAAAATTATTTTTTTTTTCTCATTATCGGGAACCGCAACTTCAAAGCTATTAAAATGATCATCAAATTCCAATGTATTAAACATAGCACATTCAAAAATTACCCTTTCGTCGCTATACATATAAATATTTCTAATTACCATGAAAGTAACACCTCCTAAATCATCTACATCCTCGGTAAGTATTGTGTGTGACTTATACTCCGTACCCTTAACTTTGACCCACGCCACGAGACGATTAATGTGGTCCTTGGATAGAACATGCAGCGCCTCCAACGTGACACCTTCCTCTAGAATAAAGGTAAAATAATGTAAGCTGAGTCGTCAGAAAAGTAACTTAGTGAGGTACATACCTACAGGTGAAATTATAAAAGCCTATAAAAAACAAACCTATTTTTTTAATAAAAAAATGATATATCACAAGTAATTTTCGGTGAGATATAGTTACTGTCAATTTTTAAGAGTGACAGTTTGGTTTGACAGTTGACAGACAAAAACTAATGGGTGCATTCCAGGTGAGACTATGCCTATATACTAAATTTCAAATCAATCGGTTCAACGGCTCGGCAGTATCGTGAGAGATTACATACAGACATACATACAGACATAGACAGACATTTTTCTGGAAATGGTCTTAATCGTCTTGGGGTCTCAAAATGGATATATCCGTCGTTATCTAATTTTTTTTCCCGCACGATCACAATACTTTCCCTACCAGTGGTACCCGGGAAAGTAAAAAACTAACCAAACCTACTGAAATGTATGGGTTTGACGCTTTACTGCCTATTTCTCGCTTATTTATTGACACCGAATAAAGATTTTGCAGATTCGGAATAAGCGTGGTGAATATAGTCGGGTGACGTTAAAGAATGGAACGCGAAAACACAGAATAGTATGCTAAAAGGAATATTTATAAAAGACTTAGGAAGTAGGTACTTACTTTTAAAATTGTCCTTATATTTTGACATTCCCCAAGAATCCAGTAGGTCCTCCACCGATTGATCCGCCATTTTGAATCACAACAACACAAGATTTTGCCGATCGTTCGATTTGCTTCGAGGCTTGTTCTTCGAGCATCCTGCACGGTTTTACAGTCACAAACGTGCCGGCGAAATATTTCACGCGTTTCCGCCGAAACGCCTCGCGATTCGCGATTTCTTGAAATGTAGTCGAATGAACGTCGCCGCGATGCTGTCGCCAATTTCCGCGTGTCTGTGGTTCTCACTGACTGGCTGTGTCAAGCAAATAACCGGATCGAACGACCGACGACCCGTTCTTCTTCGTCTCCCACTTTTTGGCGACGCGACGTGCGACAACCAAACGGTTGAAATACGTAGTAAATACGACGTCTCTCACGTTTATTCACTTGTAATGCCTAGGAATAATGAGCCGCCAAAAGAAAATCATGCTTATATACTCAACTACTAGCTGAACTGTTTAGCAAATGATAAATAAACTTCGGCAAAGAGAGCTGAAGTGTTTAGTTGGAATACCTAAGTAGTTTAGGTATTACCTATCAAGCTTTAGGTAAAATCTGTAGTTTAGTTATTAATAGACAAACTTCAGCTAGTTTAACTGAAGTTTGGCTAATACAGCTAAATAATGTAACGGTCACTTTGGAATGTTTGTTTACACCCATTTAACTAAGTTATTTAGCTAAGGGTACAGAACTTTAGCTAATCCAGCTAAAGCTGAATTGGGTCAGTTGGAATACCTAAGTAGTTTAGCTATTACCTATCAAACTTTAGGTAAAATCTGTAGTTTAGTTATTAATAGACAAACTTCAGCTAGTTTAACTGAAGTTTGGCTAATACAGCTAAATAATGTAACGGTCATTTTGGAATGTTTGTTTACACCCATTTAACTAAGTTATTTAGCTAAGGGTACAGAACTTTAGCTAATCCAGCTAAAGCTGAATTGGGTCAGTTGGAATACCTAAGTAGTTTAGCTATTACCTATCAAACTTTAGGTAAAATCTGTAGTTTAGTTATTAATAGACAAACTTCAGCTAGTTTAACTGAAGTTTGGCTAATACAGCTAAATAATGTAACGGTCATTTTGGAATGTTTGTTTACACCCATTTAACTAAGTTATTTAGCTAAGGGTACAGAACTTTAGCTAAAATTCGCAGTTTAGTAAGTAGTTGCTATTCGTTTAGTAATTGGTAACAAAACCAAATTTTAGCTAAAAATAAAATGTAACCACAACTAAACAGAGTTTGATAATCTAGCCGTAGTTTAGGTGCTATTTTCTAAACTTCAGTTAAAAGCGAAATAGCTAAACTGTTTAGTAAAACGATTTTTTTCAGTGCACGGGTGCACTCTCTCTTCTTCCCTCTTCTGAACCTGATGGAACGGAGACCGTTACAACCAGAGAAAAGTTTGGATGCAGATAAAATAAAATAAATTAATTAATCGCCAACACAGCAATGGCGGTCATTTAGTTTTGCACACAGCATTTAGCATTCAGCATTTAGTTCGTTTTTCCACACTGTTTTATTTGAAATTGGTAGTTATGGCTTGTGGTGATGTTTGACGTTTTTCTGGAGCTATTGTAGATGACCGGTTACTTATTGGTAGTTGTTGTAGTAGGCGGTGATGTAGAAGATGCATTATTGGATTTATCCTGGTTTTCTGATGATCTTGTGTTGTTGCTCATGGGGCTGTGTTGAATACAGCATACAGTCTCTTGTTCCGACATTATACAAAATTGTGATAGTTTCCCTTTTGGCAAATTCCCGTCAGTTTTTGGACAATTTTCCGGCGGTAGACATACTCCTAAAACGCCTTTATTTCACATGACTCTTCACGGCAGTGTATATGCCAGGTCCTTTGGCACTTCCGCAAGGGCTCTTTCCAATACTGGTAACGGCGATTATGTTGAAGAGGCATTGGTTGTCAGCTAACGTCACTTGCAGAGGTCCACCACTATCGCCTCCACAAGAGTCTCGTCCTCCTTCTAAGCTGCCAGCGCACAATTGATCGTCCGTTATACCTTGCGGTAACCTCCTTCTGAGAGTCTTTGCATATAGTCTTCGACAGGTCGAAATTTAAATTCTAAGTGTCACCATATTTTAAAATTTTCTCACTTCTAAATAATAATTAAATAATAAATTTAGTAAATATAGCCTAATTCTACAGTCTGGATTTAGTCGCGTAACCTAACACGGGACGTGTCCCGAAGGATCTTATCGGTCTGAGCTGTTCACTTTAAATATTCGACTTGCGTGTCTTTGGTCAAAGTCGACCATCGAAAACAAGCGAGCTGTCGTTACTGGCTGGGGCAGATCGACTTAGCTGAAGATACATCGGACGACTTACTGAAGGTGGTGGTGGATTTGATTGACCAGCCGACCTGTCGAAGACTTAATATATAATATAATATAGATAACACATTGGCTATCCAAAATATATACACCTTAAATTCCTTATCAATCAAGTATAGCTGATTTTGCACATGCAGCAATACAATAAATTACGCAGTATTCTGGATTTAATTTTACCTATTGACGATAAAAACATGTTCTGAACCATTAGTAATAATTGATTATCATCATCCAGCGGCGCTGATATCTTTAACTATCTCCACCCCCATCCGATATTGTCCTGAAATTCAAAACATTCGATTATTCAAAAAAGGTAACTACACAAATATAAACGAAATAATAATCAGCTATAATTTTGATGCTCTCTTCTCTATTGACTTTTTTTTTTTTTTTTTATAGATTTATTTTACTCTTTACTTTAGTTTTATGTCTATTCTGATTGTCTCACTCTATCTGATTGTTTTTTTTGTGGATCATATTTTAGGGCAATTAAATTTTATGAGCTTTTAATAAAACTTTTACATAATTTATTGTAAAATTAGAGTCCTGTCCATCCTAGAACGGGCTAGTCCCAGTTGGGCGACAGAATCAAATAAGCAAAGAGTTAAAGTTTTGCCATTCGGTTCCTGTTATTTTTATAAGTAAAAACAATGTTTTATAGTAATTAATTCTTAAATAAATAATAAATAAATAAAAAAAATGCGTGAAAGAGCTTCATTCAATTTTAAATAAAATTATCGCAGATCATATTCCTTCAAACAAATAAATAGCAATGGCTATCCCATTTGGTATAGTTAACCTCTTATAAAAGTAATTAAGGAGAAATCACAGTACCACCGGAAATGGAAAAAATATAAAAACCCATTGGACTATGAATTCTTCTCCAACCATGAAAATTGGTATACATGGACATTTGAGCCCGCTTAATATTTTTGCACTATTTATTTTGTTATCACTTACCACTAGATGGCGCTGCGGCACATCAACTTCTATACCGATCAACCATTGCCATGAAAATTAGTATATACATAGACATCGCGCTATTCACTTGCCCCCAGATGGCGCTGCAGCATATCAACTTCTAACCGCCCAACTGATCGCCATGAAAATTAGTAGGTACACATAGACATTTGAGGATGTATAATATTTTCGCGCTATTCACTTTGTTATAACTGCAGAACATCGACTTATATACCGTTCAACCTATCGCCATGAAAATTAGTATGCGTAGGTATTTGAGACCGGATATAACACGGGCAATGCCGGGTTATACCACTAGTATCTTATATAATCAATGAACGTACGAATGCACAAGACTATATTTCCAAATTTGCGGCAGTTACCGCCGTGGAATACATGTATTCCACGGCGGTAACTGCCGCAAATTTCAATGCATTCGCGGCTACGGCACTTTATTGCCCGATTCTCTAGTTCCTAAATCGGGTTAACCTAATCTAGCTGAATGAATCTATAATGGTAAATGGTAACAGCATTTGGCTTAATGGCAATGGGTTCCACTGGAATAGAGATACACTTCACAAGTGGAATAGTTTAAGTACCGGAATATTCTAGCATCAAATATTACACTAAACATATTGTAATATCGTTTTTATTTTTTCCAACAACACCCTAAAGCGTAAAAAATATAAACTTTGCAAGTTGGTACAAAATTAACCATACTGTCTTTGAGAATACAAACAATTTTAACAAAGAAAAAAGTCTATAAAATGTTCTATAAGTGCAACAGTCATGTCATGGTGATACTTACAACGGGCTATCATAATTGTATGCTTATACAAAATGACCCCCGACTAGCAGTTTGGAAGGATATCTCCGTCTGACATTTTTATCATGCCAAAAATTTAAATAACACTAAAAAAAATAAGATTTATTGTGAGTTGTAAGACCACCGTCACCAAGGTGGATACCGGGTCACCAAGAGGCCAACGAAGAGACCGACAGACTGGCAAAACTTGGCACACTGGAATGCCCGGTGGAGCCAGTTGTAGGGGTGCCCTTCGGTACAGTTAAAAAAATCATCAGGGACTGCTTGGAGCAGGAACATCGGGCTTTCTGGAAACAGAGCCAGGGATGTCGCCAGGCAAAAGCCATGGTGGAGCAGCCACTACAAAAGAAAACCAACGCCCTACTTGACATGAGCAAGAAGAACCTTAGGACCACTATCGGTCTCCTCACCGGACACACGGCCCTTAGAGCACATCTATTCAACCTTGGCTTGACCGAGAGCAAGGACTGCCGAATATGTGGCGAAGAACCTGAAGACAGCATGCATATCGTTGGTCGCTGCCCAGGGCTCGCCGCTAAAAGACACAGTTTACTGGGACGAGCCTTTCTCGAACCTAGCGATCTGCCCAACTTGAAGGTCAGTGATCTACTTGGACTGGTAAGAAGTACTGGGCTACTAGCTGACCACTGAACTAACCACATAGTGGGTAGTTACAAGAGATCTTATAGATCTAGGTGACATCAAGGGCTGGATCTATATGATGTTTTGTAACTACCCATTTTGTGGTTGTGTCAGTGGTCTGCTAGTAGCCCGGTACTGCTTACCAGTCCATACAGATCATATGGAACTTCAAGTTGGGCAGATCGCTGGGTTCGAGAATGGTTCGTCCCAGTAAATTGTATCTTTTTGCGGCCTTTTTTAGGGCCTGGGCAGCGACAACGTTAAAAACACCGTAAAGCAATTACATGTTTTTAATCGTATGTAATACGTATACACCGCTACGCCGCTCGCGTCCTAAAGGTTGACGAAATCCCGACAATTAAATTCTCATTTGACCTTATTTGGTAAATATGCAAATAATATTTTATGTTGAGAAAATCATGATGTATACGTTATTCCATAGGCGGTACAATTTTGAATAATGTATTATAATGGCGGCAATGTAAATTCATTATTAAAATTTTGAATAATACATTATAATGGATTTTTAATTTAAGAAAATTTCAATGGCGAACATAGCAACGTAATTTATTTTAATACAACTAATAATACCAAATTCAGTACTTATAGCAAATGCAATTTGTGCACATTTTTACCTTTTAACACACCCCCTGAATATTTTTGGAGATGGCTGATTACACACAGGGACCGTCGATATGCATTCCGATTTTCTATATAGGCGATTTGTATACACACATGATGATGATGATGATGTCCTCCTGATCGTGATCCGATGACGGAGACGTCTTGGTTGACAGGACTTATTCGAAGATGCGCGCGGAAGTGACTCATGAAGCCCAGTTTGTTTTTAAGGTCCTTTTACAACGCCTAGGTGTAGGGTGTAGGTGGGCTCCGGACGAGTTTTGCGCTGTTGACGGTTCGAGTCGAGGTTCTCACGGGAGATAAATAAACCTGTACAGTTTTTCGGAGAGAACGTTTATGTAGATTGACTAGAAAAACATTCGTTTAATTAAGACCTTTGCAAATATTATCCATAACCAATATAACACAACTTGTGTAGCACCCATTGTACACATTTCGTCATACTTATTCAATGTTATTGGTACCTCAAAAGATATCAAGGGATGTTGTAAAATATATTGTTTGCTTTACACACAGTCCTTTTTAGCTTTATGTAAAAGTCAATAGTTTCGGAGTCATTACATTTTCGGAGTTTTTTTTTCAAAACATACCATATGAAAAAAATTACCAAAAATAAAAAAATATTTGTTTTAATCTTCGTCATGGACCCATGAAGTAGCCGTACTTTAGTTGAACAAATAACAATAGATTTTGCCACAAAGAAACGAAATGCCAAGGAAACGAGTTGGGCGATTGGCAAAATTAGAAAAGAAATTAAGGTTTTGAAAGGATTTTATCTTGTTTTTTTAATAATACATGCCGTAAGAAAATTACTCTAAAAACTACCCCATTTTATTTACTTTCGAAAAAGGTTTTATATTCTGATATCCACGTTCTTGTTTCACAAATATTAATGAAAATGCTCAACATTCTGCCATACTTGTATACAGTAAGCATTTCCTGCCTTAAATCATCAAAAATTTTTCTCTGGCATTGTATTTATATGCAAATTTTATTATTGTAACGGCACATGATGATGATAAATCAGTCATCGCGTCCGCCTGCCCTTACGTCTCTCCCCCCCCCCGCAGTCTGGCCACTCAGCTCGGCCGACCAGTCGATGCAATTCTCCCGCTGGCGTTGGAGTCGATGCAATTCACACGCATTGTGCAACGCTGCACTTTCTTTGTACGTTCTCATATTTTAAACAATAAATTCAGTGCAATCGAAGTGTGGACTTTTACTTAAAACAATTAAATGGCGTCAGAACAATATATGTAAACTGACAACGAGTGTGAATTAATATTTGTGATAGGGTCACTCGTTCGTCCCTTCAACGGCGGCACCAACCCGCATCGGTGCAGCCCAACAAACAAATCCCTAAATTATTATTTCGTTTACTTGAGTACCGGTATTGGATGGAATCTATGATGAAGATACAAAAAAAAACTTTTTATAATTATTTTTTGATATACTAAAATAAGTTATGAAGTAGGTTTTTTGAAAAAAAAAACAAATTTATATAACTCTGAAGTTATTGATTTTTGCATTCAGGTGAATATGGTTGTATAAATAGCAAATAATCTCTTTTACAATATCCCCAAAATTATCTATCAAGGAAGCAATAAACCTGTACATCCACCTTGCACTGACCTCTTGTCATCCGTGAACTCATGCTCGAACTCATCTCATACTCTTCTCACCCGATCCTGGGTGAACATCCAAGCATAGGATGCCGTGGTCCACGATAGATTCGGTGTACACCGTCTTACCGCTTCGTTAGGGAGAGGACCGCGCAAGCGACCTCGAACTCGTAACCAATCGAGAGACCGGAGTAATCTGGTCGCAATTGGAAGTAAGGGCTTGAGTGTGAAGCCGCTGGCTAACCCACCTAGCTATCTCGCGGTTAAGGCGTTGGCCTCTTACGGGCATGTGGCGGAGTTTGTCGGTGGACTTTTTTTGTCCAAGTCTTCTGCGTTCACCTCACGGGGGATAGAACGACTAATCGTTAAAACTTACTGAGGTGACGGGTTCGCCCGTTGTAGTCTATTTGACCTCTTCTCATCGATATCCGCTATTGGTATATTATTATTCGTAAGTAGTATATAAGTAATCAACTGCATATTTTATCTCCGGAACACAAAAGTTTTCGTCGCTTTATGATGCCTAAGTACCTTTCCATGCTTCCCAACTCACCGCAAAAGTTTAGCATTTCGAATTCCCTGCTCCCGCTATTGAGACTTAAGTACTTATAGAACGGAAAACTACCTACTTCGGAAATATGCCAGCTAGATAACATTCTATGGGTAGTTTTGCTCTAGTGAATTTTCCGTTCTATTCTACTTGTGAGTGTAATGGTTTCATTGACATAACGTTCTTTTTAACTCTGCAACTCTTGCGTTTTACTTGGTTTGTTCGTTCGCTTCTCTAAAAATATGCGGCTTGGATGGCCTTATTCTTTGCCTTTTGTAGGTACTGGTGTGTGATCGGGGTTTGTTAGTATCGGATGGGGACTTCATCCGGAGCGCTCCACAGTTGCATATTGAGTTCTCAACGTCTAGCCGAGCGCAAGGACTCGATACAAGATACACCGAGTGTTGTTTGCATGGCGGATTTTCAAAATTTCCCCGCGTCAATCCCGCCGCCTTACCGCTGTTATAATCTGCATAGTAGCAACAGTAATTTGCCGCCTACCAGCAAAAAAGCAACGAATGACGTTTGACAGCACTTCAGTCTACCTTGGACATCAGTGGTTGCAACATTGACGAAACGTCGGGTACTACAAATATCACCCGATAAATCCCTTATATATTGTTGATAGTATCAAACAACCGCTATAGTTTGTGATGTATGTAAATATTATTACAATTTTAAATCACTTTTTTGTATATCGGAAAATTCGTTGCTTTTTTAAGGCGTCCTACCACAGTTCGACTACAACGAGCGAACTCTCACCCCAGCCTGATATAACGATATGTAATCGTTCTTTTAGCCATGGGATGAACGTAGAAGACTTAGAGACAAGACAATCTATACCTTCGCCCTCCGAATGGTTACGGGTCCGAAGTCGCTTACGCTGCCATTACTTGTTGTATTACAGCAGTAATTCAATTTTAATTTATCGAGGACCTGGGTGTTCTTTGCCCATAGTACCACACGAGCTCGAGTGGCCCAAGGTCATTTCAAGAGTGGCATGATAATAGGTCAAAATTCACTCCGTTGCTTAGGAGACAGTATATTACTATAGTCTCCAGACTCCTTCAGCAATTAGTCAGAGTGCACAACCGATTGGCATCGCCGGGATTCAATGGTAAAACTTAGAACAGGCTATCATAACGGAAGGAGTATACAAAATTTCGTGTCAGTGCTGTTGACCGGTGAGTGGTCTTCTCGTCGGGAGCCAACCCAGGGTGTAGAATCAGGTCACACTTACCATAAAAAAATGTATTGTCATCGGAATTGAATCAACATGTAAATTTTCAACTTCATATGATAATATTTGTGGAGTTCCCTCGATTCCTCATGAATCTCATCATCAGAATAGGATTTTAATAATCTGGAAGTATATCCTTTCAAATTAACAAGGATTTTTCCAAATCGGTTCATAAATAGCAGAGTTCTGAGGTAACAAACATAAAAAAAAAGATACAACCGAATTGATAACCTCCTCCTTTTTTTGAAGTCAGTAAAAAATGAACGGTTGTCACTTTGCCGGCACAAAACTACTCACTGAACATAAAGCGGCATAATCTAGGACCGGACGACATATTATCAAACTAATTCAGATGGTTTTATGTTCGGTAGGTAGTTTTTGTGCAGGACATGGTACGATAGTTCATTTTGCATTCCACTCTTATTTTGCGCAAAAGCAGAGACATCTTTCCCTGCTAAGAACACAAGATCTGCGCAGGTACTACAGTATATAGTACCCAGGAGATTCACATCGTTTGGACAATACCAATATAATTACCTTGCTCCAAGATTAATGAATATTTTAGGAAAACACGTCGATATTTCAGGATTGATACAGGTGGTTCTTAAATAAAGTCTCATTCAGTGGTTAATTAATATAGGAAGGACAGACACCGAAGGTATTCTCATAACATTTAAAAATAGCAACACAATTCTGCCCCCGATAGTAAAAAGGGCGCATCTAACATTTTTCCGAAATAGAGTTATATATATTGCCGTGATCAGCAAAAAAAGACGCGTCTGCTCATATTTTTTATATTTTTCTAGCTCGACTGTACACGAAGTTACAGTAACGTCAAAGGACGCAAGTACATGTATTTTTCTACGAATAGTTAGCTAAAAGGACGCATTGAATGTAAACTAGAATCAAAAGGCTTATTTGCGTATATGTGTTCTTTTCTTTTGGAAAATTTCCATCAGTTCAGAAATTGAAAAGACGCATTTTCTTCTGTACTAAGTAGGTAAGACGTTAGTGATCACTTGCGTCTTTGCAATCTATTAATTCACTAAGTAGTTTAAGCGCATGTGGCAAATGGGCCTTTTATATTTAGTAATTCCTTTAGATGTTTGGACGCTTCAGCCAAATGCACCTTTTCTATCTAGTATTTCAATAAACTTTTTGGACGCATGTAGCAGAATAGGAATATTGCAAGTATAACCAATACTACATTAAAAAGGCACAAGTAGCCAATTGCGACCTTTCTAAAAGCAGTTCATTGACTATGCTTAGTTGAAAAGACGTAAATGGCTATTTACGACTTTTCAACCTAATATCAAGTATTTTCCTAAAATTTTTTTACTAAGATGAAAAGGAAAATTGTTATTAATTTAATAAATAATTAGGATATAGAAAAAATATAAATCACACATTATAGTTGAAACGCAAACCCAATTTATTGCATTAACAGAATGTGTCTATAGTTTTTCTTTATGAGACAGCAAGCATTTAAATAATTTTTACACAAAACATTTTTTATCTCGGTTTAGACTTTATGCTACATGCGCCCTTCTTATTATCGGGGGCAGAATTAAACACACAATTTATACACTCTCACATCTCTGACAATATAAATTTCCCACATGTAAGCAAGTGTTGCGGCGGGCTGCCACACATAAAACACTAGGATGCTACGGACGGCTAAGTCGGGTTAACCGAAAAAGGCGTGCCGGCATCAAGTCACCTAGTACCCATGTCAAAATGAACAACCACATATAAACAGGGAAGATGCGACGGACGGCTAAAGTCGGGTTAACCGAAAAAGGCGTGCCGGCATCAAAAGACCTAGTACCCATGTCCAGATGACATATAGAATAGGCAAAGCACCCTTAAACTGTAGCGGCTACGAATAAAGGCCCTGCTATAGCACATTAATAAAGTCCCTTTCACTAGTACGGCGAAGGCGGGGAGCTCGAGCAGATGGCAATTTGCTTAAAATCATGGCATATTTTTAGGCTGTCACAAAATTAATGCCATGAGGCGAAAAGAAGTGATAGCGCGAAGAAACTTGGCAGGAAGTAAGTCAGTACCCGAACCGATTTTTCCACAAACACGGAAAATGAGTTTTCCATAACCGAGCTGAGAAAACGCGAGTTTTTTCAAAAGAGTGAACGAGACAGCGCCACACGGCAAGAGCGAGAGAGCAACAGGTCGGATTCTAGTGTCGAAACCGCCGCTGATTATATGGCGTCATCTACGGCGCATTTGATTGGCCGGCGAAACAAAGGGATGGGGAAGCGTGGGGTCGACAACCCGAAAATACGATTTGCCCCTAGGATCATGTGCGAAATCGTATGAAGAAACCAGAAATTGTCAACCCATGATGGCGAGTACGCATAGCGGCGTGAAACGAAATCTACCCCCTCCCCAGCGCCAACAGAGCGTCGAGCGCCGGGATTGGCCCCCCATACTGGACCTGATGAACACCTGCAAGGCGCGCAAATACGGATCCAGGCGGGAAAACGTCCTTAGGTGTGAGCAAAATCGGGCATCAAATCAGTCATCTTCGGGCAGCTGGCCCTCAAAGATCCAAAAGGAAGCCAACAAGGACCCGGCCCGAAATGCTCCTGGGAATGTCGCAATAGCGAATCCCAGTAAAGTAAGGTGGATTGTCGCTGACATCTGCACCTAAAAGTTCGGCGACACGGACCGTGTCGCCAAGATTGACGCCTGTGCGTAGGGTCAATACCCCTAAAACTGTCGCAACAGCGAGTTTTAGCGAAGCAAGGTGGATTGTCGCTGACATCTGCACCAAAAAGTTCGACGACACGGACCGTGTCGCCAAGATTGACGCCTGTGCGTAGGGTCAATACCCCTAAAACTGTCGCAACAGCGAGTTTTAGCGAAGGGACCGTCAACACCATTGGACGTCCACAGAGCAATCCCTCGCCGCTCCGATCTTACAAATCGAGGCCGCTTGAGGGTTTGCTGCATAGGGGATGTATGCCCCTATGAATAAACGACGGAATCCGCGCCCCACGACGACCGGAAAACCACCAGTGCGAGGGATCGCATTCGTCGCGGCCGGAAACCAACATCCTGAGGGTCAAATCAACCAGGCCATCAGCGCCGGTGACAGGAGTCACTGGAACGAACTAGGACGGACCACACACAAATATCCAAGGACGGCTGCGCCCACTTGGACGGTCACTCCACCGAGAAGCCCGGAGCGCGATCAAGCGCGTCCGACGCCATCTAGTAGGGGTAAAAGCGTCGCCACCCAGACTATCGGCGAAATCGACGCCACGCACGCTCTGTGTGTGGAGCCTAACCCCTACGACTCTTTCCACCACGACAACGAGGTGTTGTTGACAAAGAAATTATTATTAGCCAGAGAACTGGCAGATTTAACTTGTATATTGTCTGTAATTAATATTTCTTTCTGTTTCATGTTACACCTTGTTTATGTCATATATGTTTTACAAACTGTTAATTGTTTTACAGCTTAAGGTATTTTTTGCACCTGTGTTCCATCTTGTTTAATTTATGCAACTTGTGATTTATATATGTTTTTATACTTACCATCTCTTTAATTACTAATTTGTATAGACGTGTGTGATTTATAGGCGAATAAAGACGTATAGACAATTATCGTATTTCATTGGTGCTGGGAGGAGAAGGGAAATTGACAGTGGTAATAGAAGGTTGCTGAGGCTATCGAGGCTTTGCTCCGGTGACGTGGCCGTCCGAGAAATCGGACAAGCGGCGATCGGTGGGACCTCTTTTTACAGTCCTGGGTCACCGACCACCGATCGGCCGTGCCAGAGGCACCGCTACCACAGCAAGAGTGAATTCAACCTTTTATTTATATAACATAATATTTTGTAATTAAATTTATTTAATAATTATTTTCAATTAATTTTACTATTAAATGATTATTCTGATCTGTTAATGATTATTTTGTTTATTTTATTTTTAAAATTTTAAATTACCTATAACAATTTCTTACCATCTTTTCATAAAACTAAACTTTAAAATTAAAAATAATATCATATATAATTGGTGTTTTCCTTGAAACAGGCACTGCCTAGTTAGGTGAGGCAAAATCAATCTAAAATAATTTTTAAATATTTTTTTGTAAATAAATGAATAAAATAAATAAAATAACTATAAAATAAACATACATTAATAATATTGAATTCCCAAAAATCAAAAATTACAAAGCACGGTAAAAAAAGTAAGTAAAGTAAGAAAATAAGTTCGGAGACTGTCTCATTCACCTGAACTATATTTCGATATTAGTTCACAAAGAAACGCAATCGAGCCCTGTATGGGTTGACCATCAATATTTCTAGTCCGATTTTTTTTCACGGTAGATAAATATTTCAAAAAATATCATAATTTCATAATAGTTTAAAGATCATAGAGCATACTCGTATACTTGTATGCGACGACCGTTTGAGCAACAAATCAAATGAAACATAAATAAAGAATAAAATAGTACAGTTTCATTTATATTCTCATGAAGTTTTACAAAACTGTATTATACCGTAGAGATGTTTTGGGAGTAAGAAATCGCAACACGATAAGCCAGCCGTTTGTACTTAGTCAAAAAAATAATTAAGGTTTTCTTTATCAATGTAAGTATTTTAGTACAATAAAGGTATTTTTCTTTTTTTCTGTGTTAAAGCGCCATATAAAGTGCGCTGCCATATTATTATACAACGAACGCCGCCATATTAAACATAATAAGAGAAGATTATTAATTTTTTGGAACTGTGAGTGCCATCTGCGTATTAAAATTCCAGTTGCCAAATCGTAGTACGACGCTGAGCAATCTAATGAGATAAATAAACAAAAGCAAAACGTTTGTTTGTATAATCAAAAGCAAAATGTTTTAAAAGTAATCAAAAATAATCAAAAGCAAAATGTTTCTATACGACTGCTCAACAAAAAAAGGAGTATATTAGGTTTAGTATTCATCTATCTATGTTTTCCGTTTTTAATTCCACTATAACTTCTAAACTCTTAAACCGATTTAGGAAAATGTGATATTGTCAGAACCGGTATGTCATCCCACGTGTCATCGATAAATAAAATAAAAAATAAAATACAAACGGAGCTGCCATGGAATTCACCGACCAAAAATCGGGCCCTTCATATATAATTAGGTATTACGCTTCTGGGAGGTGAACGGTGGATTCCGGACTTACGGCCGTCTGTTGTAGGTTTAGGACAGCTGTCTTGCCACGTGTGAGCGTTCACCTTACCACCCATTCACTCCCCCTTCGAAGCCATAGAATTTGAGATGTAGAACTCGCGGTTTTAGATAATTTTTCTAGAAAGGAGTTGATTATTTTCCTGGAGAGACGAAGATCTTTAAAAAGGTAAAACAAAGATTTAGCTGGCAGGCCACGAGCGCCTACTTCCACCGCGTGAAGGTGAACAGTGAAGCCGTTCTGGGTGACGGCATTTGCGAGGTCATGGTATTTATTTAATTTGTACTCGTGGTCTTTTGGGATATTTGATTCCCATGGAACAGTTAATTCTACGATAAGGACCATCTTCCGAGATAGAGAGTAAAGAGTTATATCTGGATGCAGGGCTGTGCATCAGAGACTTTCAGGGAATTTATACTGCTTAGAAACCGAATCGACCTCCATAATCCAATCTGAAGCTTTCTCGATTATTGAGAAAGGTTTTGCAGTGAGATGATTTTTGCCTTTAGAGCCAACCCGCACAAACAGTATTGGGGGTTTGGAGGGTACTGTGGAACCCTTGTTGGCACGAGCTACTGAGAGGCTAATTGTCCGTTAACTGTCAAAAAAATACGTAAGTAGTTGGATAAATCTCCAAATATCCAAATGTTAATAAATTATCATAAATATATCGTGTTTAGTGTGAAATGAAAGGTATGATTAAGTACATTACGAATACATATATGTAACTACATGGATAAACACATAAAACACAAATATTTCACAAAAAAATCGTAAAAAAAATCATTATAAATACAGTATTTCCTTTTTGTAACGGAAGTCGTGTTTTTTATTCCTTTTAATATAATATATAATTACTTGCCTGTCTATGCGATGCGAAAGAAAACATAGGTTTCAAATATAGGAGTAAAGTGAGAGAGTGGGAAAATGTATGGAAGTGACAGTGTTACATTGCGGAAAGGTTTCATACTATACACTTTAATATATAGAATTGTCAACTACAAAGGGCGAATCCGTCGCCTCAGGGAGTTTTAACGATTAGTCGTTCTCTCTCCCGTGAAGTGAACGCAGAAGACTTGGACAAAACAATCCACCGCCAAGTTCTGCCACATGCCCGGTCTCTCGATTGGTTACGAGTTCGAGGTCGCTTGCGCGGTCCTCTCCCTTACGAACGGTGTATACGGAATCTATCGCGGAGCACGGCATCCTTTGCCCGGCTGTTCACCCAGGATCGGGTAGCCGATGGTCGTTTCAAGAGCAGTTGCCGTAAGGTCCGCAACCACCCCCGCTCTATATGAAACAGTACTGCTTCCAGACTCCCCCGACTGTTAGTCAGAGTGCACAGTCGATTGGCTTACGCCGCACGGTGCGCAGACCGTCCAGGAGCGCCAGCAGGTTGATTCCTAGGAGAAACTATCGCACTTCATGCGTGGAGGCCGCCGGATGGGTGTTGACCCGTGAGTGTGACCAATCCTGAACAGAATGGGTCTTCGTGGCCAACTCAGCAAGGGCCCATTAGCTCCCACTATAGTCTTTAATGTATGGAACACTTGGCGTGCGAGTCAAACTTATCCTTTACCGGTTTTATTTTGTCTGTATAGAAGCCGTAAAATTGAAACGTGTCCCCTTAAGGCTTTGTTTAGTCTGCGCAAGGCGTTAAGGACACTCGGGGGAGCCCTGAAGGCAGTTCTTAAGTTCGATGAACAATCGAGACCATTAGACGTCATCGGCGAACTTGAGACTTTAAAGCGTTTGGCCCCGAACTTGGGACATTCTCCGCAGCAATCTTTGCCCAACTTTTAAAGCCATTACCGGTGAATCTGACAGCTGCCGCCCTTACGCCAGAGAAAAGCTTTCTGCGAGCGGGTTATTGTCTGCACTGAGAAAGCCCGTTTTGACGCATTTGCATTTGCGAATGAATGAATGTTTTACCCTCTTTGCTACTGCCCCCAGCCCCCATATTTTTAATAGAAGAGTGAAATATAATATGACCGCATATATTTGCTTCACAAACAATGACTAAGTATTTGCTCTTTTTTACACTGTGTTATTTATGTCAACATTGTAAATTTTTATTTTGGATTTAAATAAATCAATAAAAAAAAAATATGAAGAAACACATATTACATCATTGTTCAGTGGACAGAAAATTTCATGGTTACTTTAACCCTTAGAAAGCTAGCCATGGGAATGAAACTCACGACGGCAAGATTACAACCCTCAAAAAATTTTTTGTAGGGGATGTTAGTGCACGTATACTAATGTAATAATTCATTACATTACATTTTCGTCATGTCCATTTGACGGCTAAAGACCGCTCTTGGACGTGTCAAAATAATTGGGTTAGGTAGTAAGTTTCGTTACTACTCTTTACTGAACATACATAGGTAGTCAAGAATTAACTACTAAATTGTCAAACTATAAATATAAATAATCAAAATAGAATCCTCATATTTGAAGTAGTTAGTATTTCGAAAAGATACGTAGTAAAATTATTCATCGTAATATTCAAATTGTCAGTAAAATGTTAAATAATCAAAATAAATCTACGTTATGCATTTTAAACTAAAACTACAGATATAAGACTATATAAAATAATCAGACAATAAGGCTCTACTTTTTTAAGTAATTTAAATGGGCACAATATTTGAAAAATCATGCCCCTTAAAGTCGGCCAGATCAGCTATCAGCATCTCCTTGATGTTTTTTTTTTAATTTTATGTCCTCCAGCTGTCTAAATTTTGTAGGGAGTAGATTATAGAATTTAATGCTAAGGTACAAGTAGTTTTTCTGTACTTTTGCTAGTCGTATTCGGGGTACGTATAAAAGGGAGCTACCGCGGGTATGGTGCGAGTGAATGTCTGCATTAATTGCAGTTTCTGCGAGGTGCTGTCTAGCATACATTAAACACTGGTATATGAACGCTGAATACATAGTCATTATTACCCTTGCCTTGCTAAAATATTCTTTGCACGTGCAATGGTGGCTTATTCAATGAAAGCGACTTTTGACGCATATGATTACGTAATTCAATAAATACAGAGATCGTCCGAGTTGTCGCAACAGGAAAACCACCGATCGGTGGTATTAGCATTGGAGCGGTTAATTAAATTTTACACTACTGCCCGAAAAAGGGTATATTGTTTACAGGGTATATGTAGCTATTAATGTATGTTGTCCGTTTTACTTTAACGGCTTACCAATCGACGAGGAGGTAAAGTATTGTGAACGCGCAATTTTTTTTAACACCCACCCCCCAAGACGATGAGGACCAATGACAGACTGAAGTCTCTCTGTTTGTATATGTGCCTATCTGTCTGTCTCTCTGTTTGTATTCCTCCACGATAGCGCCCAAATGCTTTATCCGATTAAGCTGAAATTTGGCATGCAGGTATCTTTTGTTCTAGGCAAGAGTTGATAAATTGTGGTTGAAATCAGTCTACCAGGAGGCACGCTAATCATACTTCAGTCTCGGGATATTGGACTTAAAGGCTTGAAATTCAGTACACAGATGCCTTATTGGGCCGAAAACAAATTGTAAAATTTATGTGAGATTCCCGAAACTCGGATCAAGCCCCGCTAAAGGGCAATTGCCCAGCGAATGACACCACGAGCCTAGGATATTGCAATGGACAAATGCAAAATACAATCGTTCACTTTTTGTAACGGCAGTCTTGTTTTTTATTTTGTTTTATTATTGTTCCTGTAATGGTAGAAATAATAATAACTTAATTTCACATTTTATTTCAATGTATATTTTTCCATTCGGTTTATTTTATTATATAATACTTTGTTGAGATACACATTTTCAGCATGTTATTGCATACTAGTGGAGAGTTACCTGGCGATGCTCGGGTATCCGCTTTCTTCTCCTCCCACTCTTATCCCCCCCCCCCCCAACCCCCAACACACATGTAGCCTATGTTACTCACCGTTCCTTCAGTTATCTCTATTCAAAAAACCCCATCGGTTCATTAGTCCTTTTCAACTTCCTATTTTGCATTTATAAAATTTTCATGGCGAACGGTTGAACGATATGGTAGTTAATATGCTGCAGCTCCATCTACTGGCGAGTTACAACAAAGTGGATAGTGCGAAAATACTATACTTGCTTTTGTGTATCAATTGTCATAGCAGGTTGATGAGAATAGCGTTGCCACTAGTGCCGAGAATAATATTCGTAATTTGTCTGCGCTAATTGAGCGTAAGTTTTCGGAATATAAAACGGATCTATCGGAATTTAAAACCGATATATTGGCATTGATCGAAAGACAATTTGCGGAACAAAATGCCCCACAAAATGCCAAGTATGACAGCTTGAAGCAGCAAATGGAAGATATACAGAAGACAATACAATTTCTTTCCAATGATTACGACTCTATCATTTCCCGAATTGATAGAATAGAGGAGCAAAATGGTCAATTCGATAGCTTGGCTAAGAAGAACACCGAACTGGAAACAAAAATATTGGAGATGCAGTCTCGATGGGATTATCAGGAGCAGCAACAACGATCCTCCAATATTGAGATACGTGGAATCCCGGAACGCCATGATGAGAACCTGACAAACATAGTTGGAAAAATTGCGACGCTCACAAAATTTTCTTTCCATCATCGGATGTATCGTCTATCTCCAGGGCAACAACCAGAAAGTCGGATACAAAACAGCGACCCATAATTTTAAAACTTGTAAATAATAATAAAAGAAATAGTTTTTTGCAGGCAGTGAAGAAAAGTGGATAACGCGAAAATTTTATTCCTATCTATATATACTACTTTTCATGGCGATGGGTTGATCGGTATAGAAGTTGTTGTGCTGCAGCGCCATCTAGTGGCGAGTTACAAGAAAGCGGATAGCGCGAAAGTTATTATCCGTAATCAAATGATGTGTACCAATTTCCATGGCGAACGGTTCAATGATATTTATTTATTTATTTATTTAAGAATTAATTACTATAAAACATTGATTAGATTACAAAAATAACAGGAACCGAATGGCAAAACCTAAACCTTTTGCTTATTTGTTTCTGTCACCCAACTGGGACTAGCCCGTTCTAGGGTGGACAGGACTCCAATACTACAATCAAGTTTGCTTGATTGCTTGGTTGCTTACAAATGTACAAGTTTTAGTAAAAAGCTAATGACATTAAATTGCCCTAAAATGTGGTCTTCAGAATAAAATAGAAAATAATATTAATAAAAAAATATTAAAAAATTCCATTATTAAATCGCAATTCCATTATTAAATCGGCAATAAATATAATACAAAATTCGATTATATAATAATAAATAAAGTTATATGTCAGAAAAGAAAGAAACAGTCATTAATATTTAATATTATGTTAAGTAATATAAGATTGAATATAAAAATACCTAGTCTAAAAGTATAATTCATTGTCAAAGTCAAATAATTTTTGGTAGTTAGTTCAATGTTAAAAAATACTTAACATATAAGTTTAAAAATATGTTAATATTTTGTGCACCTAAGTTTTATTATACTATTATTTCTAACATTTGATGTATGGCTAGTCTGTCATGATTCGATAACCATTTCTTTAATTTATTTTTGAATTCCCTAATTGTCAAATTCATTTTTATATCCATATTGATCAGATTGTAAAATCTCGGCGCAATGAAAGAGTAATGTCTTTGACCAAATGATGTTTTCCTTCTGGGTATTATTAAGCTATTTTCTAAAACTTGTCTCGTTGGTCGCCGGTTCTGAATTATTCCTAAATTTGAGTTATTGTCCAAAAATAGCCTTAAGAGGGAAGTTTTTAGAAAAAGTTGCCTACAATCAAGAACTTTAGCTTCCTTATAAAGTTCATTAGTGGGATGGCGATATGGTCTACGTAGAATAATTTTATATATAACTTGATGCGCTGCAGCTCCACCTAGTGGTGAGTTACAACAAAGCGGATAGCATTAAAATTTCATGGTTATCGGTCTTCGGTTTCGGAGTCTGTTTTGTTTATACTCTTTATTGTGAAAATGTCACAATGGGCGGGTTTATTGTCATATGACAATCTCTTACAACCAACCCTACTATGACGTGTTATATGTATGTGTGCGTGTAACATGTCTGTAAGTCTGTGTCTTGTTATTGCATTCGATCGACAGAATTGAAAATGCAATTCCGTTAATTTGATCCCAACGGAAAATGGTGACCCAGCCGGGAATCGAACCCGGGACCTTACAATGTAAGATCGGGCAACCTAACCACTATGCCACCGGGCCGTGTCTATACCTAGACAACCTAGATAGATTTTAGTATGGAACGGTTGACGTCCCACGCGTCACAAATAAATAGGTTGAAATGAACGAGGTAATTATTGCAATTAATAGATAATATACAGCCGAATAATGTTGAGTGCGCTTTGCATCACGTCTAATATATTATGCAGAATCAATTGAGCAAATGGCCGATGGGGCTGACTCCGACAGCGACCCCCCTGCAGAGGCCCCTAATGACCCCAAATGCAGGGATCGCGTGATGGCCACTAATGGCAATACATTCCTCATTCGCCCGCATCAACATCTGCCTTCAATTTGTAGCATAGTTCTTCAGCAGAGAGAGAGAGAGAGAGAGAGAAACATACACACAAAGAGAGAAAGAGAGAGGGTTTGCGAATACATATTTAGTGCAGTGTCAATATGTTTCAGCCAACTATCGCTATTGGGTCCTTACTTAGATAATTGCTGTTGTTTCACACTGGCCACTTTGAACTTGGATAACTTGGGTTTGAGTTGGAATTCCAAATTTAAATAAATTATAATTCAAGGCCGTGTTATTCTCTTTCAAGAATCAGCTGTTTATTTGTCTCCGTTTTTTTTTGCTCAAATATTTTTGTTTGTACAACCAATGTAAAGTTGAAAATTTGCGTTATTTTCCAAATATAAGATCCTGTGTCGGTGTTTTATATTACAGCTTCTTGCAGTCTGGCTATACAGTTACCGTAAATGTGTACTGTTAAAAACTGCAAACAATGATGGAGAAGCTCGTGATTAAATAACCGAGCCTGGTCAATCGCTCATCGCCACTGCTTCTGCATGGCAACGTATAACCACAGATTTCACTGCAAACAGTCGCAAAGTTGCAGGAGTTGCGGCTGGAGTCTCTCGGTCACACACCGTACTTGTCAGACCTTGTTCCAAGAGACTTTATGGTTTCTTAGAATTTAGATAACTTTTTACAAGGGGAAAAAATCAACTTTGAAGAGTCGATGAAAAACTCTTTCAAAGCATTTATTGGTTTCTGTCGACGAGAGTTGTACAGCAGAGGAATTAAGTAATTCCTATTAAAATGACAAATCTGCATGGATTATAGGGGTCGATATTTGTATTAATTAAATATATATTTTTCATACAAAGTTTTTGGCCTTAAATTTCTTTTATAGAACAGCAACTTCATAATTAAGGAACCAATATTTAATTAATGTTTGGTTGATATATACTTTTTTAAAATACTTACTATAATAATTGCATTTTACAAACTTTCTCGGCCCATCAAGCGACGAGGAGGGAAAGTCTGTCTGGTTGTCTGTCTGTATGTCTATAATGTAGGATTAACATACACAAGCTGTTAGCTTATGGCCCCTACTTTCTTAAGGGACCCAAAAAAATTGTCTGAGTGTGCAATTGTCATTATCATCCTAAATATACTGCAGTAATAGCTCAAGTAACTTAGGACCTTGACTACCAGTTTGGAAGGCTATCTCGGTCTGGAATTAACCTTCAGCATACCTCCTGCCTACCGACTGGTTACAGGATCGCTAACGCGGTCCACTCCCGTATGAAGCGGTGATACGGTGTCTTCCCAATCTATTGCATCCTTTGCCCGGCTTATTCACCCGGGATCGGGTGGCCGAATGCTCGTTGCAAGAGCAGTTGCCGTAAGGTTAACAACTACCCCCGCTCTATAGGAAACATTACTGTTTCCAGACTTCCCCGCCTGTTAGTCGGAATGCACATCGGTTAGCTGATGCCGCACGGCACGCAAACCGTCCAGACGCGCCCGAAGGTTAACTCCTAGGGGAGGCTGGCTCGCAGATCAGAGTCCTACCCGAGCTTGCACTTCTGCGTGGAGGCTGCCGGATGGGTGTTGACCCGTGCGTTTGACCAACCCTAAACACATGGGTTTTAGTGACCTAACTACAACAGTGCCCATTAGCTCCCATTATAATCAATCAGTCCTTTATTAAAAAACATGCATTATCCTTGTTATTAAAGATGATCAAATAAAGTGCTATTAGTTTCGCCTTAAATGCTATCAGCGCCACCTGCATTTCACCGGCGCAAAAATGTTGGAAAAATATACTATGGAGTTGAGCAATATAATACCACATACTCGTATAATCAACGCTATAATTGTTCACACCATCGCTCAAGCACGCCCAAGTATGTAACCAGGTTCTAATGCTTATTTTAAAGCATGATTAACACACCGATCCTTTTAACCATTGTTACCTCAAATTATTCACCGCTTGAACCGCGATCGACCCTTCGACGGATTATAAGGGTGTCTTAGCTTAGTGTATTTATTGGAGCATTTGTAATTAGATAGATTGAACTATTTAGCCTACTTTGAAATTTTAAGCTCATCCAAAATCATGAGAACCTAAGTAATGATATTGAGATAAATAAAACGGGAGTTATATAATTATAATAGGTCGCACTGTCCTAGCTAGTAGATCCCTAGCCTTGTATACCTATATACCAGGGAGAACATTATGTATGTATTTATTTATTTATTTTTTATTACCTAAATAATTACAATTTTATTTTTTATTTCAAATAATACAAAACACCTACTTAAAAATAAAAAAAATAGTATTTAACATTTGGTTATTTTATATTTATCAATGCTTTTCAAACCGAATAAATTACTAAAGTTTATTTATATATTCACAATTGTCACGATAGTTTTTATAATATTCTTTAATTAGTTACATACATAAAAAATTTCGATGCAATGATGCATCTAAGTGTAGGAAAGCCTACCTACTATAGCAGAACTAAATTGAACTGAATTGAATTGAATTCAGAATTCAAAAAATGTATCAAATTTACGTCCCCTGTATGAACCCAACCCTATTCGTGAGACAAACAGAAGTCTCCTGAAATTAAAAAAAATATTTAATACCAAATTTATATCCCCTACACAAAACCAACATCAGGACTTGCGTGATGAGCAGAAGTACCCAGTGTTCAAAAAAATGTTAAACACATCTGTACCCCCTCCACGAACCCAGCCTTAGAACTTGCGAAATGCAGAGAAGTAACTCATTTTGCACAATTCACAAAAAAAACACTCATATTCTTTGACAAAGTTCACAACAATTAGTATGTATCTGCATTAAAAATATTTCCTTCTTCTTTGAAATTTCCTACTACGGTGAACTTGTTGAATTCGATTGAGTATGTGAGAGTGGCCACCCTTCACTTGACTCCAATTGATTGTGAGCGAAGGGTGGTTCTCATCAGGAAGTTTTCTCCGTTATTGAAAGTCGTGGATGTTGAAGTTGAAGTATTTAATCAGAAGGTCTGTAGTAGGTTGCCAGTTCGTAACGCCTTGATTGTTATTTCGCCGTTGTGTATCCGAAGTGTGAAGCGCCGCGATAGATTCGAAGGTAAAGATAGTCGCGTATTCTATGCGTGATTTGTTGACTCGAAGATAAAGAAGAGTGCGAGTACTTGATAATGCGCGGATACTGTCCTCCAGGGTGTGACGAACTACTCGTCACGGGAATTTACTTCCTTAAAATATAATAGTAAAACCCCGATATAAATCACCTTACACTCCACCACAATTTAATCGGCACATAAACGAATTATCTTGACTTCCAACCGTTGCCATAATCGCATCATGCGATACAACAACGCACACCCCTAGTCGGATTCGCGGCAAAAAATTGCCAGACGACTAAATTCAAAACCGACCGGATCGGGCGTTCAGTTTTATACCCTCTCTTAGATTTGAACCGCGGAACGAAGCGGAGTGCTCGCGGCCGCTGGGGGTCAAACCCCCAGCGGTCCACATTTTCTTGCAAAGCGGAGCCGCAGTGACACGTATAAGTTCGTCTGAAATTCAATAGTTTACCGGGCAATATCAGAGCGCAAATCCCGCAGTCTAGCCGCAACGAACCCCAGCCTCCGAGGGACCTACCTTCCATACCAGGCGAGTTTTTAGGGTTCACGTTTTTCTAACTCCCCAAACTTTAATATCGATGAGTTCAGCTAATAAGTTTTATATCTCATTATTAAACAATCTAATCAATTAAATCTAGTGCAAGAGCGCTCTCTATAGTTCGCCTTAGGGCTTTCCTCGATTAATCGTCAATTGACACATCATTCAACCTAGCCGAGCGCTAGAGAGAATTCAAGGATTCGGCGCGTAGTTCCCGTGAAACCGTGGGGCGATTCAGAGAACGCGCTCCCTAGTAGTCGGCGGCGTCCAGACCGACGTAACGCAAGTCGGCGCGCCGGCGGTTGTTGAAGGTTCTCACTTTTCAAAAGGCCCCCTTTGTATAAAGACTATAAAAGCATATCGATAGAGGTGTTCCCAAAATCCATTCCGAGATCCCCATATCAACCCGTAAGCGCGGACCTACCGTGAGTTTACCGACCTACCTACCGTGACTTTCCACGTACGCCCCGGCGATTCCTCCGCTCTGAAGGGCTTGCAAAGGTACTAGAAGTCCTCCCGAATACATTTAATATATTTAAATCAAAATGTTTTCCAAATAAAACCTGTAATTTATGAGTAATAAACCTCGTATCGTACTTTGAGTCTTTCCTTTAAAAAGGGTTAATCTCTCGCACACGGAGAGAAATTCTATTCCTGCTTTACGATATAAATGGTGCAAGGTCAAATTAGTAACATACGAAAGTAACTGCTCCGAATTGGCGCGAAGTTCGCCGCTACACATCGGCGCAGAAACCGCCGCGCAGCGATCTGACAGCTCGGATCGCGCGCGACTTCACAGCGGTCGGATATCTACTTTATTTTCCAGGTTCGGCGATAAGCCGCAGTAAGTATGTATTATATCCCTATTTATTACTTTTCCACTTTCCTTTTCATGATTTTCCCTTTTCTCCTACAATAGAAGCAAGGCTGTCCTTCTCTTCCAGAAGCTCTCCTTTTCCCGCGCAGGATTCCTTGGGTTTACCACGACCCTTTCCACTGAGCAGCGGCGGTCCCAGCTCCTGTTGCGCATCCCCTTCTGCGGCGTTCAAGGTCAGGCAGCGGCCACGCCTGCTTTTTCACGTAGCGACCCGAATCCCCAATCATCCAGGATTTCCGTGGTGGCGCCCACACTCACACATCACGAAACCATTACACCTTTTTCTTTCCACGGCGATCCTAAATTCCATGAAAGATATTTTCCCATGACCTAACAACAGGCTTTCCTTAATCGGGTAACGTTACAAGGGAATGATATTGATCGATCGAAATGTACTGCGTTTTATATTGTAAGCAGTGTTGCAATAGTTGTGAGTGGGGTAAGAAATGTCTGTTAATTTCGTATCGATCAGAAGAAATGACATTAGTCATCACTTGACTGTGCAAAAAAATGTCGAATTTAGTTGGAAATCAACTGCAGCTGGTTCGTGTAGATTTGAGCGAGTTTGCGGTTTCGATTCTGTAGAAATTACTTTTTTGTTGTGGGTATGTTGGACTGCAGCTCCAACAAGTACATCTCATCTTTCAGTTTCAGCATATCTTGAAGATAGAGGAGTGCACTTTTGGCATGCAAGAAGTGGCCTGCTGCGTGAAAGAACGGCAGCATCTTTTAAACGGAGTCACGGTGGAGCTTCCAGTTGCCAGTACGCTCCGCTTCAATGGAGCGTTATCATACGAAAATGCTGTACCCATAATTTTGCAGTAGGCCCCTTTTGTTCAATTGTGCAAAAAGCTTGTCTGAATTTAGCTGAAATAACTGCAGGGCCCGCAGTCCAGCCCGCAGTCCAGTCAGTTCAACGCCCGCGCCCGACGCGTCGCGTCGCGCCCGCGCTGTGCCGTGCTGACGCCTGTGCCCGTTTTTGAACACAGTTTTCTACTACATTGCTTGACCCAAAGTTTAAGTTTTGGAACTTATTAGACGCACAATTTCATGGGCTTTAATTTGCTGTAATTATCCTTTGAGTAAGATTATAGTATAGAAGTTATGAGCGAGAAACTGAAAAAAGTCCCAATATGTTGAGATTTTGTTGCCAGAAGTTGTCCCGAGATATCCCGTGTTACTATTTTGGATATTTACTCAGTTACATCTATATACATAATATAAAAGAAATAAATCTTCTAACACAAATTTTGTAACATACCCCCCCAGCTTTGAACCTCTACTGACTGGTCTACTCCACGTGAGTTGCTTTGCAAAAATATAATTTTTCATCAACATTGCCGACAGCACGTAGTTTGCTTTTTCTAGATGGTAAAAATTGCATTCACATGCTTGACAAACATACTTGATCGTCTAAAGGACCTAACTAACGATAAACAAATGATTTACTAATATCCAAACACTGTTTTTGATTTCGGTCGGCTGCGTTACTGTAGATCGATTATATGTATATTATCTAATTATCACGCAACTCTATATTATCATGACATAAAATAAATCTACCTGCAATTTTGGGAACATACATACTTTACGTTCCTCCATGTATGGTCGTTAAAAACGTTATATTTGACTTCTGCTGATATTGCTTGATCGTTTTTAAGTGCCGCCTAGGGAGTCATTTTAAAGGAGGACTGCGAGTCGCACGTGCCAATCCCGCATTGAGCTCAATCTCGCAAAAAGCTATCATATCAGCGGGCTTCCTCGTAGGGCAGACCAGGAAATGCCAAGCCGCGCTCCGTTCGCCTCCACGTACTTTTATACTCGGCGGAATATTTCGCATTTCCGCGCAAGAAATAAAATATATTATGGCTTCTTCCGTTCACTGCTTGACAGATAGATGGGGAAGCCTCGTTCGCTCGTAGCTTAGGATTGCCGCAAACAGTCGCTTTCCTATATATGTTTTTATATAATTTTATTTTGTTTTATTTTATTCTGAAACCAAACAAAAATATGAACAGAATATACCTATATACAAAACAATACATTTGTTCTATTATATTCTGGAACCAAAACAGAATTGCTACAGAATATATATATATATATATATATATATATATATATATATATATATATATATATATATATATATATATATATATATATATATATATATATATATATATATATATATATATATTTATATATCTATATATATATATATATATATATATATATATATATATATATATATATATATATATATATATATATATATATATATATATATATATATATATATATATATATATATATATATATATATATATATATATATATATATATATATATATATATATATATATATATATATATATAT
>OX155966.1:26182930-26297930 GCA_944548615.1 Micropterix aruncella | reverse complement strand
TATATATATATATATACTGTTAGATAGGAAATAAACACTGTTTCAATGCACAGAACGAATTTAATCGTATTAATATCGAGGAGCGAGTTACAACGCCGTCAACTATGTTTTTTGTCCAATCCGCTAGTCCCGTCATCGTCGTCCGGGCTATCGTATTGACCGGTAATCAGCAATCGACACGACTATCGTACATCATCCTTGTTCATCCTTCAGTTCGGCCTTCCTGACACTCCTGCGTCCCCGAAGGAGTAGATAAGTCTGTTGGTAGACCGAAAAACCATTTCTTCTCCAGTGATTGTCATCTTTGTCATCAACGTAATGATCACAAGCGAAATAAGTCCGTTTCGCTGTGCTTGACCTGAAAATAATGGCTGAATCCACACGCTCCAAAAGGCGAATGCATCCAGAAGCCACGATGGCCAGTCATGAGCTCCGCATCCATAAGCCCCAAAGAGCGAATGTATTCAACTTGTAAATGTCATGTCCCCGCGGGGCGCATGTACATTGTCTCGCAAGACAATCATCAAATGTCCACAAAGGACGCAATCAATGTCCACACAGGACTCATGTGCATTGCCTCGCAAGACAATCACCAACTGTCCACAAAGGGTGCAGCCATATTAGTCACATTATCTCGCAAGATAATCATCAAATGTCCACAAAGGACGCAATCAATGTCCACACAGGACTCATGTGCATTGCCTCGCAAGACAATCACCAACTGTCCACAAAGGGCGCAGCCATATTATTCACATTATCTCGCAAGATAATCATCAAATGTCCGCAAAGGACGCAATCAATGTCCACACAGGACTCATGTGCATTGCCTCGCAAGACAATCACCAACTGTCCACAAAGGGCGCAGCCATATTATTCACATTATCTCGCAAGATAATCATCAAATGTCCACAAAGGGCGCAATCAATGTCCACACAGGACTCATGTGCATTGCCTCGCAAGACAATCACCAACTGTCCACAAAGGGCGCAGCCATATTATTCACATTATCTCGCAAGATAATCATATCCCGAAGAACGTATCCAATCACCAGAGTATAAGTATAAGTATCACATTCAGTGTCTCTCACAGCGAACATATTCACTCTCACAGAGGAACCAGTAAGGGGGGGTCCCTTACTCCTCATCCGAAGACATCACAGTATCTTGTTGTTTCCGTCGTTTCTCTCGCTTCCGTCGCCTGTTTCTCCTTCTATCATTTTCAGATTCAGATGAGCTAAATGATCGACGTCTCTTATCATGCCTTGCCATCTCGTATACACTATTTTATATTTCAAATTAAAATGTTCTCTCCGTTCATTTCATTAAAACAGTCACAATAGTCAATGAAATAGAATGAACTCACCAGATTATATCATCGGCGTAAATCGATAAACAGGTTGAGAAACAGTGGCATGTTGTAAAACGAATAAGTGTCTTTTCACAAAGAAAGTCTTTTCTTTCACGTACACAAACGATATTGCAGAACAGCTGTTACATCCCTATGACCTCAATAATATCCGCCATCAATCGGCTCCCATCATCGAAGCACGCTTTGTAAACAAAACGCTCGCCTCGCTCGTGACAAACACGGGAGTTCCCGGCGGGAAATTTCCGACGAAATTCTTTACGTTGCCGCCGCGCGCCGCGCGCTCGGAACAAAGAACTGTCTTGCAACGCACAATATTCACTATACTTTCGGCAGAGTCTTAGTAGCGGCACATGGTATATCCCACTTCTGAACTGTTAGATAGGAAATAAACACTGTTTCAATGCACAGAACGAATTTAATCGTATTAATATCGAGGAGCGAGTTACAACGCCGTCAACTATGTTTTTTGTCCAATCCGCTAGTCCCGTCATCGTCGTCCGGGCTATCGTATCGACCGGTAATCAGCAATCGACACGACTATCGTACATCATCCTTGTTCATCCTTCAATATATATATATATATATATATATATATATATATATATATATATATATATATATATATATATATATATATATATATATATATATATATATATATATATATATATTTATTTATATATATACATATATGTATATATATATATATATATATCTATATATATATATATATATATATATATATATATATATATATATATATATATATATATATATATATATATATATATATATATATATATATATATATATATATATATATATATATATATATATATATATATATATATATATATATATATATATATATATATATATATATATTTGATAGTTTTGTGTATATATTCTTTTTAGAATTGATCAATAAGATGATTATAAAGTAAATAATTATAAAAGCCACTTACATCGTGACGAAGGATTCCCTTGATCGGATTCGGGAATGCTTTAGGTGTTAACGATGAATGCTTTAGGTGAATCCGATCAAGGGAATCCTTCGTCACGATGTAAGTGGCTTTTATAATTATTTACTTTATAATCATCTTATTGATCAATTCTAAAAAGAATATATACACAAAACTATCAAATATTTCAAAATATTGAATTTTTACATATTTTATGTTTCGTTCATTGTAAATAATCCATTTAGGTTAAAGGTAATCTTTCCAACTAATAGGAAAGAGCTGACTGCTTCCTTTCATTGATATGAGGGCATGTCACGCTTTTAGTTTTAAGTTTTCAGCTGAATATTGATCGCAGCTTCTTTATATCGCACCTTTAGAAAATAAAAAAACGAAATTCGAAATTTTAAATTCTTCCATCTGTCAAGTAGCTCGTCTTGTCTTGTTATTTCCCTTGAAATAATAGGAAATTGAGTGAGTTTACGTATAAAGAAGGATTGTAGCTTAATTTTTGAGATAATTGGATGAAGGGTGAGCGTTACTAGTTGTAAAATGGGCCCAACTTAAACCTACTCCTCTTTCCGCAAGTGAGAGGCATTCATCATTCTCGTTAACATCTAAAGCATTCCCGAATCCGATCAAGGGAATCCTTCGTCACGATGTAAGTGGCTTTTATAATTATTTACTTTATAATCATCTTATTGATCAATTATAAAATATATATATATATATATATATATATATATATATATATATATATATATATATATATATATATATATATATATATATATATATATATATATATATATATATATATATATATATATATATATATATATATATATATATATATATATATATATATATATATATATATATATATATATATATATATATATATATATATATATATATATATATATATATATAAAATAAAATTAGTAAAAGCTACTTAAAAAGTAGCGAAGGAAATCCCAGCTTGTATTGGGAAATGCTTATGTTTGAATGAGATATACTTACGGATGTGCACGACTTCCGACGGTGCAATGTAAGTTTAAAGGTCCTTTTGCAGTCGACTCACGATCACTATTCATCCATATATCTCATAAATAGGGCTCATCCTTATGCAACACAAAATGCCTTCAATTGAGACGAATTAAGCGAAAAAATAAAAAATATTAACTATTGATCACTTCGGCAAAGCCGTTTTCTAAATGAAAGTGACATTACGAAATAATTCAAATTTCGAATGCTACCAACATTTAAAATATGATACAATTGGCTGAGTTTGTTATCAACGAGCCATTAAATCGAAATAAAAATAAAAAAACCTCCATATGCTGAATGAAATGAAAGAAGAAACTTCAATCTTAATTTCTGGCAGAGGAGTTTATAATAAAGATTGTATAATGTTATCAAAATAGGGTAAACCTATATAAAATTGTATAATATTAAAAAATTGTAAAGAAATATTGTAGAAAACAGTATAATATTGTTATATTTGATAAGGTTTGTAAAGAAATCCGTTTATAGGATGATGCTTTTATTTAAAATAAAATTAGTAATTAAAATTAGACAATATATATATATATATATATATATATATATATATATATATATATATATATATATATATATATATATATATATATATATATATGTATATATATATACATATATATATATATATATATATATATATATATATATATATATATATATATATATATATATATATATATATATATATATATATATATATATATATATATATATATATATATATATATATATATATATATATATATATATATATATCTATATATATATATATATATATATATATATATATATATATACATTTGATTTTATGTGTGATATTATATAGGCATCATAATAAATACTTTCCTCTTAACCAGCTATGTTTAATTTATCGATTTTTTAAATTCAGTTAAAAAAAATAATATTTTAATGATAATGGCCGATATACGTATCGTGATTCATGGATAACCCGATCGCCCTTTTGTGAATAATATTCTGCAAATATTTTGTTCACTAGCACACAAAATTGAGTTATTATATTAAGAAAGTATTCAATAAAGTACTTGATAAATTCGTTCAAATAAAATCGGGAATTATTTCATCGACGCCTTTACACTCACTTTAGACGCATGGAAGGAAGGACCACGAAACAATCAACACGTTTCTTATTATTCCTTATTTGTGATTTAAAAATTATCATTGCTGAAGTCTTATTTTTATTCTGTTTAAAATTGTACTAAATGAAATTGCCCTTGAGGTTATTTTAACTTATTCACTTACTATTTAATGTAACACTATTTTTATAAAACTACAATTAATGCAGACATTCACTCGCATCATACCCGCGGTAGCTTCACTCGCATCACTCGCATTATACCTTTTATGCGTACCCCGAATACGACTGGCAAAAGTAGAGAAAATCTACTTGTACCTTAGTATTGAATTCTATAATGTACTCCCTACAAATTTTGAACAGCTAGAAGACATAAAATAAAATAAAACATCAAGGAGATGCTGACAGGCCACCCTTTCTATAATCTGGCCAAATTTGGGGGCCATGATTTTTCAAATATTGTGCCCATTTAAATTAAGCCTTATTGTCTGATTATTATATTATATGGTCTTATATTTGTACTTTTTATTTTTAAATGCATGACGTAGCATAAATTTGCTTATTTAACATTTTAGTGACAATTTGAATATTACGATGAATAATTTTACTACGTATCTTTTCGAATTACTGACTACTTACAATACTAGGCTTCTATTTTGATTATTTATATTTATAGTTTGACAATCTAGTAGTTAAATTCTTGACTACCTATGTATGTTCAGTTAAGAGTAGTAACGAGACTTACTACCTAACTCAATTATTTTGACACGTCCAAGAGCGGTTTTTAGCCGTCAATTGGACACGACGAAAATGTAATGTAATGTAATAGAACGTCAGCTTTGCTTACTTGGACGACATCGTACAATAAACATCATATAATAATTAAGTATAATTTTTTGCGGCGGATTTAGTCACATAATATTTATTTATGTTTGTGATGATGTGTATGAAATAATATATTATTTGTGAGTTGCATTAAATTGCTTGCAATTAATTACATTTTGCATCGTAGTAAAGAAATCCTTTATAACAGATCCAATTAATTTGTGTTCGTGACGGCACGAGTGCACGCGCACTGCAATTTCGACGCGATCCGAACAGAAGTAATTACGCAAATAAAATAATTAATCCGCTGAAATCAAAGACTTTTACTATCATGACTTTCACTACAGCCTACGGAATCAAACCATTCAGAAGAGAGCTAATATTGAGACCTGTCTTCTGTCTCAAAACACTCCAAAACAGGTATATCAAAATATCTCCAATGAGGGGGCAGACCAATCGGACGTTTGCGGCCGGCTTTAAATGCCCATTCCGCCTTTTTCCCTTCGCATATTTGCTTTCCTTTTCTTAGGGCGGGCTCATTCGTATCAATGTATATTGTGCTCGAAGACGCGGTTGCCAGTCCGCATCTTTTCATCGCTTGGCGCGCGTTCGCGGTGTCTCAAATCATATTCCACGTTCCGAGAGAAGAACTCACGCCGGAATTATTCTAATGGCGAAGAAGCAAAACGCTATCAAAATAAAACAAACGTGAAGTGCTCGACAGGTGGAAATGCCGCTCGAACCGACAGGGACAATTCAACCAAACAGACCCAAATCCTATGCCTAACAGAAATATTGCAGTATATATATACATTGAGACTTATACTTATACTACACCTTGAGATACTGGGCCCGATTGTGTTTCTTTGTGAACTAAAATTAGAACTTAGTTCAACCAAACATGACAGAGTACGTTATAACGGAATATGAAATGAACTGTCGTCGATTTTCCCGCACCAAAACTACCTGTCGAACTTATATACGCTCAAATAAGTTTCACACATTTCGTCGGTGTTTGATTTAGCTGATTTACCTTCAGTGGGTAGTTTTAATGCCGAAAAGTGACAACCGTTCATTTCACATTCCGCTCTGGCGTACTGCTCTGTCTCGTTCACATGAACTAATTACCGATTTTAGTTCAAAACAAACGCAATCGAGCCCATTATCACTTTATTAGATATCTAAATTGAAATAGAAATATTATCTTAAATAATAAGGAGGATACATAGTCCTTATTCTGTTGGCGGAGTCTGCCTTTGAATCCCAAATAATAATACCAGGGCTGATGACATTTTACATATAGAGGGTCAATACCAACTATAGCTAAAATATGTTCTTCTATAGAGTGCTTAGATCGTACAACACAAATCTACAAGGTTTAAATATTTTAAATTTATCATCAAATGCTTCGAAGACATTAAAAACACGATCAACAGGCATCGGGCTTGATTAGTTAATATAAAATATTGTAATCGATTGTTAATATAAAATATTGTAATGGATATTATGTACGAATACATTACATATTATTAAGTATATATTATATTTTATTATGTATAAATATAACTATTTAAATTATTTATACTTACGTATTGTTTATCCGATTTTTTTTGTCTGATTTGTTATCTGAAATTTACTGTTATTATGATTATATTAATATGTATATTTTAACCATTTATTTCATATAATTAGTTAAATAAATCTATTAAACTCATAACGTGGCTTCTCTATCCCTTTCTCTGTCTTCTTCACATTTTCTTGCAATCAGTTCTTGGCTACTAACCGAGAAAGCTAATGGGCCCTGTTGCAGTTTAGCCACTGAGACCCATCTGTTCAGGGTCGGTCAAACTCACGGGTCAACACCCATCCGGCGGCCTCCACGAAGAAGTGCGAGCCAGGGTAGGACTCCTAGGACAGTTTCTCCTAGGAGTCAACCTTCAGGCGCTCCTGGACAGCTTGCGCACCGAGCAGCGTCAGCCAATCGATTGTGCATTCTGACCGACAGCACGGGGAGTCTGGAAACTGTACTGTCTCCTATAGAGCGGGGGTAGTGGTTTATCTTACGGCAGCTGCTCTTGAAACGACCAATCGGCTCCCGATACCGGGTGAACAGCCGGGCAAATGATGCCGTGGGCCGCGATAGATGATTTAGACACCGTTTCACCGTTACGTAAGGCAGACGACCGCGCAAGCGAACTCTAACCCGTAACCAGTCTGGAGATTGGAGTAATTTGGTTGCAACTGCTAGTAAGGGCTCGAGTGTCGGCCCGCTGGGTGATTAACCTGGTTATCTCGCTGTAAGGCGTTGGTCTCTTCGGGTGTGTGGCATAACTAGACGGTAGACTCTTTCGTCCTAAGTCTTCTGCGCTCACCTCACGGGAGACAGAACGATCTAATATCTTTAAAACTTCCTGAGATGACGGGTTCGCACGTTGTAGTCAACAGCTCTAGTTTTGGGGTGACTCAAACGATATTTTGAAAATATTTCAGTCGTGCAGATACATTTATAGATGACTTAATACCAATAACTACGCATCGTTGCGAGATTAGGTCCAAATTACCCATGATTCATTAAAAATAACTCCAATTAATCGTGAAAGAAGAGCAACTAAAAATAGGTCAGAGCGATGACATGACGGCGCATGTTTCCGCCTAATTGACATGATAATATTCCTACCCGGCGTCGGTGAATCCCCAAATAAAATATTGATTGAACGCACGTGCAGGGAGATCTTTTGAGCCCGGCGACAAACCCCCAACTGTCTAGCTGTCAAGCGTGCTTTTAACGAACGTTGAAAAGTTTGCGTATTTGCCTTACTAACGTATCAATTCGAAACTGTGCGGGGTCGACTCATACCTGCGGTTAAACTGTCGGTAACATAAACTCGCCGCTGGGAAAGTTCGCTTTGAAATGTAATAATGGAGAGCGGGCTTATGCACAATCAGTATTGAAATAGGTGACTCGTGTTTTTTTGTTATTTTAATAATTAAACGCTTTATTTGCTTTAACAAAAAGGCGAGCTTATTGCCTAAAAGAAATATCTTACAGCTAACTTTAACCGTAAAAATAAACTAATAAATTAAATTTTAATCATTTAAATTCAGCAGGAAAACAAAACAATAAATATAAGAAAAAAACAAACAATAAACCTATAATGACTCAGGGGGCGAAATAGGGAGGAAAAAATAGGGAAAATTAAGGAAAAGTTTATGAGCGTAGGTTCAATTGTTCTTTGAGCCTGCGTTTGAAGCAAAACAAACTAGTTGATATCCTTATACGCGTGGGTAAAGCATTCCAGAGACGGGCTCCACGTACAGAGAAGGAGTGCGAGAAAAAATCACTACTGTGACTAGGGATCGAAAGCAGTAGGTTGTCTTCAGATCGCAGAGGGCGCCCGTTAGAAGATAGAGATTTGAGCCTACTTATAAGATAGTTCGGAGCGGCCCTCTTCAGTTTAACCAATTAACAAAAAGTATAAGGAAGTATACTGTTTTAAAACAAATTTCCCAATATTTTTTTTCTCTTTTAAAATTTTGAAACAAAGTAACAATTGCTCGGGGCTACTTTGGACCACTCAACTATTTTAATGGAAATTGAATACAGTTCACATGTAGGACTATCGTAACCCTATGCTTAAAGATCTGGTAATTAAATTACTCTGACAATTAACAGGAAACACTGTTATTTACATATTTAAACATAAAAAACAAAATTTTAGATATGAAAAACATGAGAAAAAGTATACTTTTGTTCTTATGACTTTTTAATCCCAAACTTTTAATTTTAACTCATAATCAGCCATTTCACAAGGTGTACTCGTTTCATTAGCTTCGGAGGGTTGTTTTTTTTTATGTCAGCCCACTCTTTTTACTTTTTACAGCCCACGCTTTTTAGGTTATGTTTCCAAAAACATTCAAATGTACCTTCTAAACAAAAACAAAATATCACACATTGGCAACAGGTTACTAACGATAATATTTCCACATTTACCCTAATTTATTCTCATAACTTGCGTCATCCACAATGTAAAGTTTGGAGGTAAACAAATCACTCCTTAAATCAAAGAGTTACAAAAACTTCAGTGTTGCTACTGAAAAAATGTTAAATTTACTCAAAAATATTAAAATACCCATAAATAAGGTTCAAACTAGTTTTTGAGCACAAAAATACCCATATGCCTTATTTTGTTTGTTCAGTTCAAAAATAATTACTTTTTTATGTGTCGGACCAAAGTAACCCCGAAAGGACCAAAGAACGGTATACAATTTTAATAACCTATGCTATTTACCTTATATTTTTTTGTCGTATCAAGGATTAGCATGTTGCGGATTTATTAATTCTATTTTGGATATTTTTATATCTCAGTTTATTTTTAATTTATTTTCTAATATTACACAATGTAATGGACGAATTTTTCAATTTCGTTACATATGTATATTTGTTTATATAGTTTTATTTTTTCCTATTCATTTCTAATTTCTTACGCATGAAACTTTTTATGAACACATTTTTTTCAGTATATATTTAATTTAATTGATTTATTTAAAGTAAATCACGACATTCGCATCACTGAAGCATTACAAATTATTCTTCTTTGGACCATTAGCAAAAAAGAAAGAGAGCTGCAGCATCTTTGTCACTACGTCAACGCCGCCTAACTAGCCCTAGGCCTGTTACTAAAGCAGGCTTACATAGCAGTGTTTTTTACCTGTGCCAACTTTTGAATGGGTACACGTTTGACTAATATAAGTACAACTACCTATGTCTCTCGCTATATCCCATACATTTTTTTTCATGTCACTGTGACGTTGACTCGCTTTCACCTTAGCGACGTGACCCAGCATTAGCCAAAGCATAGAGCGGGCAAAACGAACAAAACAATTGCTCACTCCAAGGGCCGATCAAGAATCGAAACTTTCAACGGACGGCCATTGCCCCAGTCGCATGTAAGTGCGATGTTTCTATTATATTGTGTACTTTCCTATTTCTTATTACTTTACACATATCATATTTTATATGCGTTACATAGAGCGTCATACAATTATTATCTTTTGCTGCAAGTCGATTAATTGTTATTTATTTTTTAATATTATAACTGTACAGATTCATTGTTAGATAGCTTAATACCAACAACAATAAATAGTTACACGATATCATTTCAAGTATCTAAGCAATATCGTTTAAAAACAACGCCAATTGCATGAAAGAAGAGCATCCAAAAATAGGTCAAAGCGGTAACATGACCGCGCATGTCTCCGCTTAATTGACATGATAATATTCCCACCTGGCGTGGGTGAATCCCCGAATGAAACATTGATTGAACGCACGAGCAAGGCGATCCTTTTGAGCCCGGCGACAAACCCCTATCTGTCTAGCTGTCAAGCGTTCTTTTAACGAACGCCAAAAAGTTTCGAATTGGAACGCCGTCGAACGTACCAATTCGAAAATGAGCGGGGTCGACTCATACCTGCGGTTAAACTGTCGGGAACATAAATTCGCCGCTGGGAAAGTTCGCTTTTGAAAATTATGTAATAAAGGAGAGCGGGCTTATACACAATCATAATTAAAATAGATGACGCGTGTTTTTTGTTAATTTATTCTTTAATTTAACATATAACATATTTATAATACCAACATCAAAGCATCGTTACAAGATACAATTTAACCTATGCCGTTTACCTAACAATTTTGTTGTCGTTTCAAGTATTAGTATGTTTGAATGAATTTTGCATGTTTACCCAATGTTTACCCAATTAGCATGTTTACCCAATGTAATGAATGAATGTTTCAATTTCCTAACATGTATTATAGTTTTATTTTTGTAGTGTTAATGTAGATTTATTTTTTTACCATCCAGTTCTAATTTCTTATGCATGAAACTTTTTATGAACATTAAATTAGTTTTTTCGCCATATATTTTATTTTATTTATTTATTTGAAAATAAATCACGACATTCGCTTTACTGCAGCATTACAAACTATTCGTTTTTGGACCAGTAGAAAACAGAAAGAGGAGTGCAGCATCTTGATCACTACGTCAACGCCGCCTAACTAGTCTGTTACTAAGGCAGGAGTAGTAGTTTTTTTTAACCTGGGCATGGGCAAGGCCCTTATGGGGGGGCCTTATGGTTAGTTTCCCCTGGGAATCAAGCTGCTGGCGCTCCTTGACGGTCTGCGCACCGTGCGGCGTAAGCCAATCGACTAGGCACTCTGACTAACAGTCGGGGGAGTCTGGAAGCAATACTGTTTCCTATAGGGCGGGGGTGGTTGCGGATCTTACGGCGACTGCTCTTGAAACGACCATCGGCTACGCGATCCTGGGTGAACAGCCGGGCAAAGGACGCTGTGGTCCGCGATAGATTCGGTAAACACCGTTTCACCGCTTCGTAAGGGAGAGGACCGCGTAAGCGACCTCGAACTCGTAACCATACGAGAGACTAGAGTAATCTGGTCACAATTGGAAGTAAGGGCGTGAGTGTAGGCCCGCCGGTTAACACTCCTGGCTATCTCGCGGTTAAGGCGTTGGCATCTTACGGGCTTTTGACGTAGCTAGAGGGTGGACTGTTTTGTCCTCAAGTCTTCTGCGCTCACTCCAGGGAGATAGAACGACTAATCGGTAAAACTTCCTGAGGTGACGGGCTCGCCCGCTGTAGTCGACAACCCAAGTTGCAAGACGCTGTAATATAATACAGCGGCACAGGACCTATTATTTGAAGATAATGGAAATTTTCAACATTACCATGGTTGATCAAATGAAAATAATTGAGCAAAAACAAACGACGGAAAGACAAATAAACAGCTAATTCTTAAATATTCATAACATGGCCTTGGATTTGACTAAAATTTATTTGAATTGGAAATTCCAACTCAAATCAAAGTTATCCAAGTTGAAATTGCCCAGTGTGAAAAACAATAATTACATAGGGAAGGAGCCAATATAACACCTCCAATGAAATCAGTGAACGGGATCAAGTCCAAGATAGACACGCTTAAAACTACAGGCCGAAGGAGGATTAATTCTCTAGTTATGGTTTATATTTTGGTGTTATATTTTAATGACTTCGTTTTCTAATATTTTCTACCCTTTTTTTGAGTTGTCGTACTACAAAAATAACAGAATGCTTCTTTAAGATATCACATCACAATTGATCGGGGGGGGGGGGGGGGCGGGGGGAGTTGGGGCAGGGGGGGGGGGGGGGGGGGGGTAATTTCGATCGATCGAAATTACCAAAAAAAATCCTAAAATTTCAAAATACATTTTCTTACGGTATATCTTTCTTTCTAAAAAATCTATATTTATTTCTAAAAAATCCTAACAGGTTGCAGAAACTCAATATCTAGGTACATTTAAATTACAGTCTTTTCGTCTGTTTTTAAATATCCAAATTGATCACCAGGTTCATACAGTTCAAAGTTCTTCATATTACTTTTATGATATGTCGATATGCAACATTTTAATACTGGCGATACTCTAAAATTATTAAGATATACTTACTAAAACCACAAACTAATATAATCAAGAAGATATAAAATCAAAAAGGCAAAACAATTCAAAAATGCTACCTAAAATTGTCAAAATAAAATTGACATTTTTTTAAGACCACAAGAATTTAAAAAAAATCGATCGAATAAAAAGTTTTTTCTAAAAAGAATTCTTTTAGTTATTTTTTGAGTAAGCTCTCCCATTGAATTGTTTTTAAACTTTCCGGTAGCATGTTAAAGTAATATGGCCAGAATATTTTGTGTCTTGCCTAATTGTGATTATAAAATCGAAGACTATCGCGGTTGTTTGACATTATAAATAGGATATAAAACGAAAAGAAAACCACTGGATGCAGTTTCAAAATCCCATTGTGCTATCCAAGGAACAATTCTACTTTCCTCTCATGATCCGGGAAGCTATTGAAATAAGAAGAACCCCGAACTTCAATAGAGACGACGGTTACAAACTTTCTTCTACGTGGAACCCTCTTCTTAAAATGTTCCCAACGCCGAACGCAAAGACATAAAACAGGATACAGTGAGTGTTGTGTGCAAGACGGATTTTCAAAATTCCCGCGCTCCGAGCCCGGCCCCCCACCACCGTTATAACCTATACAGTGGCGGCAGCGGTATGCGGCCTACCCGCAAAACAACGGATTGACAGCTCTTGAGTCTACCCTAGACAACGGCGGCTGCAACGTCACCGAAATGTCGGGTGCTACAAATTTCACGCGGTAAATTCGTTTTCTATCCTATTAACTGTGATTAGTTCAGTAGGTACATGGTATAAAAAAATATATTTATTTCTCGTATTTTAGGTATGTGTGTCTGAAAACTTTTTATAATCTGTTTTTTTATTATTAATAAACTCAGTCAGTAACTTAGATAGAATGAGGTTAAAGTGACGATTCTTAGCCTTTTAAAAATGGTTCGACACGACTCTTCCTTTTTCACCTTTGCAATTATTCGTACTGCTCTCTTTTGGAGTATAAATATGGGTTCCCTATGACGAGCATAACAATTTCCCCAGATTGTAATTTCAGCACATTTCGAAGGTCACACCTGCGAGGTAATGAAAAACAGAGAAGTTGCTTGATGGAAGGTTTAATAAAGACTGCTCTGTCGCGAGCCATTCTCGCGCCAATTATACATGTTTGCAAATGGCAACAATTACTGTTTTTATTACTCCGTCTACTGTATGCGTATGTCATCGATTGTCGCTGTGCAAAAGTGGGCTTTTAGAACCTGACATTTTATTCTGGCGTACTAGCTACACGTTAAAAAAAAACGCAATCGAGCCCAATATATATATATACATGTATATATATATATATATATATCTTATATATAAAATTCTCGTGTCACAATGTTCGTTCCCGTACTCCTCCGAAACGGCTTGACCGATTCTCATGAAATTTTGTGAGCATATTGAGTAGGTCTGAGAATCGGCCAACATCTATTTTTCATACCCCTTAGTGATAAGGGTTGTCCACCCTAAACATTTTTCTTTAATTTTTAGACATTTTTTTAATTTCTTTATTTTTTTATTATGTCGCATTAAAAAATACATACAACCCTAAATTTTTACCCTTTTATCACCAACCCTTATTTTTTAATAGCCATTTTAGTAATTTAATCATTTTTCATCCCCGGTCGATAACTGATCAATCGTCATTTAATTAGTTATCCCCGCCAGTTGTCTACAGGTGTCACTTCTCACCCAGTAAACAGCACGGAGTAGGGATGAGAACAAAGCCGGTCTCCTGTTTCTCTCACACAATAAGACTTCTCTCACTCCCTACACAGTTGTCGGCCATCATTATTGTTTATGCATCAAGTGTAGTAGTAACGTTGACAATTATTATTTTGCTATCTCAGTGTAACTCTCATATTAACTATTAATCATTCCTATTTTATTAATATTAATAAAATTATCAATTTAGAGTGTATTTTGCACGATTAGTTAATCAAGTTTTTCATAACCTCAAAAGTAGGGTCACCGGGTAAACAGTGAGTCACTTTTTTTTAACAGCTCATATCTCAAAACCTATCAGTCAGATCGGCTTAAAATTTAGTTTGATGTATTTTATATTTTATCAGCTCTCAGAAAATTACTAAATCATTGACCCCCGATAATGTAGAGCAGAGGAAATAGGGTTTTTTTAAGAGAGCAGAAATGACCCACTGTGCACAATGAGTGGTGAACAATGGGTCACCCCCTGGTTAACAATGGGTCTAGGAGTTTTTATACGTAAATAATTAAAGACAATTTAATCTAGAAATTACATTTTTATTTTTTTTTAAAAACCACACGGACCTAAGAACTACGATTATCTTAAAACTTAAAACGAAAACCGAAACCGACAATACTAATAACTTTAAATGGAAATCAAGTTAGGTATGTCTTGAATTTAACGGATATTTATACCACTCAGGTCAATGCCAAAAGTAAGATATGATTGCTGACGAACAGTACTACCATTTGACGCAGGAGTTGGTAATAAAAGCTTAATATTATCATCCTTGACATAAGCCAAGTCTGGAGTATTTGGCATGGAAAAACGTCCTTCCTTGTGTCTCAAATAACTCACATAGAGCTCGAATGTATGATTTCGTTCTTCTAGTATCTTAGCAACATAGTACAACAATTGTCTTTTGAGCGCAAATTCTACTAAAACATACTCTCCCTCTCTTGGCATTCTTGGCAACGGCTTCATCAGCGTCTCTTGCGTAATAATATTCTCTTTATCTTCATCACTGAACCAGCTCCCTTCATCTGGTGAGTCATCATCTAAGACAATTTCACAATCCTCTTTCGAGTCGCTTTGAAGAACTTTTCTAATAGCTTTCTTGACAGTGGGTTGCACAACTTTCTTCCTTTTAATTGCCTTTTTATTATTTTCAATTTCGTTCTTTTCCGGTGTGTCAGTTGCAATAAGAGATTTGCCTAATCGCCTCGGCTTTCTTTTTTTGTTTCTTGCAGATGCCTTTAAAGGTTTTTGGAATTCATCTGGTGTAACTAGCCGGACAGATAAGGCAACTTTGGCATGTGATGACCTGGGAGAGGTTTCATCAGGGTCTTGTCTAGCCACTAATGGTAGTGGTGATGAAGATTGTGACTGAAGAGAATGGTTCTCTTGCGATCGTTGTCTTGGGATTGCATCAGCAGGGTGGATTATTGCTGCCAAACACATATGAGACAGGGAAGGTGGAGTTGTAGCACAAACTATTGAAGATAGCGTAACAGACACAGACGCATCACTTGTGATTTGAACAGAAGATTCAACAATCGACTGTTCAATTGCGTCTATCACAGAGGGATTTGGAGTAGGATCTTCAAAATCTGAAAGGAAAAAATACTGTTGGCATGTGGGTTCGACACCTTAAAATAACTAAAAAAAATATTTAAATAAGTGTTAGGTAGGCTGCATACCTGTTGGTTTCTCAGCAGCAGGCCTGTCAGTGACGCTGCTCGGCATGAAGTCTTCCTCCGAGAATATATCTCTGTCGAACGGGTATATTCCGGTTTTCCTGAATGACTGCTTTATGTTAAGTGGAGTCATACTCTTTTCAAAAGCTTGACCAACTAGTGTTCCAATATCGTAAATGGTCACTGGACATCCAGGATTTCGCATCATCCATGACTCCATCGCTGATGCATAGTAAGATTTAAACGGTCCATAGATGCCGACGTCTAACGGCTGAAGTTTCGCCGATGTGTGTGGGTGTAAAGTAAGCACAGTCACCCCTGACTCTTTAGCCAAATTAAGTGCTTCAATCGATAGATGTGATTCATGATTGTCCATGATGAGAACTGTTGGAGAATCTTTCGTAGATCCTGACCTCTGCACAAAATGCTGCATCACCTGTACAAACGTTTCAGTATTCATCCACCCAGTAGGAGTGGCGAGGATAAGAGAACCAGGTGGTGTCCCAACTTTCATGCGAGGATTTATATTCTTGCGTGGGAAGACCAATACGGGTGGAAGGGGAACACCTCCTGCACTTATGATATTACACGTTGTGACAAGTGTACCTTTTTCACCGCTAGACACTTTGCATATATTCCTTTTTCCCTTCGGAGCTAAAACTCGTGGATTTTTCTGCACAGTTTCATCTAAATTATAAATGCGCGTGCCATCTGCAAAGGCTGGACTGCGGCTAAGCACATTTTGAAGGTTGTCGAAAAATATTTTAACAGTTTCCCTATTGAACGCTGTTGCTCGCGCCAAGCTGCAGTTTTCAGGTTTACGTAATGACATCTCAGGGAATCGCTCACGAAACCCTCGGAACCAATCTATGCCAGCCATTTTGTTCGCTTCCCAACTCTCAGGAACTGGTATATTGTTCATTTTTGCCATATCATAAGCTATTTTGCGGCAATCTTTAGTGATAAGACCATAAAACATTAAGGCACACTTTTGGTAATAATCACGTAAGGCCTCCTCATGTTCAGCCTTAAATATTTTCCTGACGGAATAATTTGGCGTCAGGCGGTCAGGATTTTTTTTTCCATGATATCTTTGCAGAGTAGAAAAAGCAATGAAATGCTCTTTCGCTGCTTGCCTGATGCTTTTTCCGGCCTTTATAGCATCTAATGCCTTTTTCATTTGATCTTCCGTATGAATACCAATTTTTCTACTAGGTTTATTTCTGCCCATTCTGTAAAAAAATCATTTTATTTTCATCAAAGATATACCTAGCTTTATAATAGGTAAATTGTTTCTATTTCCTGTAGGTATATTAGTTATGATTAAAACATAGCAGAACCATGCGCATCGCCTCAACAACGAGTCCACAGTGAATCGCGATCCACTGAGTACACAGTGGATCAGACCCACCCTTGACCATAGACCTATGTTAAATGCAAACAAGAACCAACCTGTTAAGAACAAAGCTAGTCAATCATCTATGTGATATATTACAGCGTACTAACAAGGTCACAGTATGGTAATACAAGTTTACCTATATCTATTATAAGTTAGGAATTATAAACAAAATATCAACTCACATTTCAAAATATTTTATGAGCGTCACGATAAAATCGGCCGTAGCACGTCGTCATCTGGGCGCAGCTGCGCGGGAACTGGCGGAGCAGGGATTGCTTATAGGGAGGCGTCTGTGAGCGGACAAGCGTCTGCGCTATCGTACTTATTTTCGTCAATATGTGCGTGACCCACTGTACCCAACTGACCCACCGTTTACCCGGTAACCCTACTCAACACGTGGCACGAGCTTCCACCAACAACGGCTTTTGTGTTGTAAGTATATTTTTTTAAAATTAAATCGAAAATGTTGTTGGAAACGGTCAAAAAAGATTCGGTGGAATTTAATTTTTATTAAAATTGGGCAAACTTTTTTTTGTATTCATTTTTTTTTTACCATTTCTAACCATATATTTTCGATATGATTATGAAAAATAAAATTTTTCGCTTTTGTAAAACAGTCTAATGTTTACATGAATATGTAAATGAATGTGTGTACAACCAAATATTAAATACATTATAACTAGGGCCAAGATTTTTGCCGTGATTTCATTTTAACATTTTACAATTAATGCTCTTAAGGTGACGCTATTGGCTAAATCAAATTCAACTTTCTTTTGAGATAGGCGAGGGATGAGATGAAGCGGGGTACGATTACGGTAGGGGTATTTTTTAGCGCCCTCTATGAGTACACGGTTATAACTACTTGATTGCACGCGACCACCGCGTAAAATTAGCGCTGTCGTCGCTCACGGCGCCATAGCGACATGTGACGTCGCCATTGGGACATGCGCTCGCAACCTAAGGTCGCGGTCGGCGCCGCTGTGGAAGCAGTTTTAATCTATACTAATATTATAAAGAGGTAAAGTTTGTGACGTTGTAGGAAGTAATCTCTGGATTTACTGAACCGATTTTGAAAATTCTTTTACCAATAGAAAGAACGTTATTTGTGAGTGTCATAGGCTATATATTAATCCGAAAAATGTAAAGACTTTTTAGTGGTAGTAGGATTTCCAAAGTAAGTCGGAAAAAACGGTCGAACGAAAACGTTTCTAACTAACGCTGCCTTAACGATGAGAGATATATGATTAAGTTTTAGAAAAAAGGTGTAGAGCTTGATAATGCCTACAAAAAAGTCAGCGACAGCATATATGTAACTTTTATATTTAAGTCACAAAAAGTAGTTTTTCAAATTAAAAAAATAATTTAAATCGTTAGGTCATGTTTATTGGTCATATTATCAACAATTATGAATTATTATCAAAATAAGTAAATTTATCGTATTAAGTGTTTAAAACAAAACACTTTTTCCTTTTACTGCATAAATAGTTAAAGAGATAATATGACATAGGTATGGAACCGCGACCGTGTCGTCTATCTATACTAATATTATAAAGAGGTAAAGATTGCGAGGTTGTAGGAAGAAATCTCTGGATATGTCAAACTTTTATATTCAAGTCACAAAAAGTAGTTTTTCACATTAAAAAAATAATTTAAATCGTTAGGTCATGTTTATTGGTCATATTATCAACAATTATGAATTATTATCAAAATAAGTAAATTTAACGTCTCAAGTATTTAAAACAAAAGACTTTTCCCTTTTACTGCATATAATTTTACTTTTACTGCATAAATGGTTAAAGAGATAAGATACTCACAAATAAGACACTCACAAGAAGACACTCACAAATAACGGTAATATAGTCAAATTGGCATGCAAATACATACATACATATGCAGTAAAAATATAACCCGTCTTTTGGCAGTGAGGAAATAAATCATAGCACTCAGTACTAACCAAACCACACTCATAATTTCATAACAAGTAGGTAAAATGTTTTACCGCCCAACGAAGTGGGCACGGGTCAGCTAGTATATATATATATATATATATATATATATATATATATATATATATATATATATATATATATATATATATATATATATATATATATATATATATATATATATATATATATATATATATATATATATATATATATATATATATATATATATATATATATATATATATATATATATATATATATATATATATATATATATATATATATATATATATACGGATTTTAAAGGTCCTTTTGCAGTCGACTAACGATCACTATTCATCCCTCAAAAATCAAGCTAATCCTTTTGCAATCCTAATCCTAATTATTTCGATATGTCACCTTCATTTATGTCACGGCTTTGCCGAAGTGATCAATTTGTTTAATTTTTGATTTTTTCGCTTTAATTCGTCTCAATTGGAGGCATTTTGTGTTGCAAAAGGATTAGCTTCATTTTTGAGATATATGGATGAATAGTGATCGTTAGTCGACTGCAAAAGGACCTTTAAACTTACATTGCACCGTCGAAAGTCGTGCACATCCGTAAGTATATCTCATTCAAATATTAGCATTTCCCGATCCAAGCTGGGATTTCCTTCGCTGCTTTTTAAGTAGCTTTTACTAATTTTATTTTAAATAAAAACATCATCATATAAACGGATTTCTTCACAAAACTTATCAATATAAAAATATTATACTGTTTTCTACAATATTTCTTTACATATTTTTTAATTTTATACAATTTTATACTGGTTTACCGTATTTTGATAACATTATACAGCCTTTATTACAAACTCCTCTGCTAGAAATTAAGATTGAAGTTTCTTCTTTCATTTCATTAAGCATATGGAGTTTTTTTATTTTTATTTCGATTCAATGGCTCGTTGATAAAAACTCAGCCAATTGTATCATATTTCAAATGTTGGTAGCATTCGAAATTTGAATTATTTCGATATGTCACCTTCATTTATGTCACGGCTTTGCCGAAGTGATCAATTTGTTTAATTTTTGATTTTTTCGCTTTAATTCGTCTCAATTGGAGGCATTTTGTGTTGCAAAAGGATTAGCTTGATTTTTGAGATATATGGATGAATAGTGATCGTTAGTCGACTGCAAAAGGACCTTTAAACTTACATTGCACCGTCGAAAGTCGTGCACATCCGTAAGTATATCTCATTCAAATATTAGCATTTCCCGATCCAAGCTGGGATTTCCTTCGCTGTTTTTAAATAGCTTTTACTAATTTTATATATATATATATATATATATATATATATATATATATATATATATATATATATATATATATATATATATATATATATATATATATATATATATATATATATATATATATATATATATATATATATATATATATATATATATATATATATATATATATATATATATATATTGAAATATTTGATAGTTTTGTGTATATATTCTTTTTAGAATTGATCAATAAGATGATTATAAAGTAAATAATTATAAAAGCCACTTACATCGTGACGATGGATTCCCTTGATCGGATTCGGGAATGCTTTAGGAATCCCAAGGGAATCCTTCGTCACGATGTAAGTGGCTTTTATAATTATTTACTTTATAATCATCTTATTGATCAATTATATATATATATATATATATATATATATATATATATATATATATATATATATATATATATATATATATAAAAAGTTACTTATCTGGGGTCCTGGTGGACCAGAAACATTTAAACGATAGTTAATGTCCTCTTTAAATACTTAGGGCAGCGGCACCTGTTTCCGCAATTGATAACCTATGATGTTCTTAGTTATTGCAGCCGAATTACTGTATGCCCTTGGATGTAATACGTATAGGAGGATGGTTTCTGTAACAGAAATGGATGTTAGTAACTTATTTTAGAAGAAATTATATGATTGAGAATATTTCGACACTAGTCGTATTCATCTCTATGACATTTCTGTGAAATGTCATAGAGATGAATACGACTAGTGTCGAAATATTCTCAATCATATAATTTCTTCTAAAATAAGTTACTAACATCCATTTCTGTTACAGAAACCATCCTCCTATACGTATTACATCCAAGGGCATACAGTAATTCGGCTGCAATAACTAAGAACATCATAGGTTATCAATTGCGGAAACAGGTGCCGCTGCCCTAAGTATTTAAAGAGGACATTAACTATCGTTTAAATGTTTCTGGTCCACCAGGACCCCAGATAAGTAACTTTTCATGAATCTAATTTTATATATTATTGAAAATAATTTAAAAAAAAATTTACACACTTAAAATATCAAAATATATATATATATATATATATATATATATATATATATATATATATATATATATATATATATATATATATATATATATATATATATATATATATATATATATATATATATATATATATATATATATATATATATATATATATATATATATATATATGATCGTTTATATATATATATATATATATATATATATATATATATATATATATATATATATATATATATATATAAATATATATATATATATACCTATATAGCTAGTCAGATAAAAATAATCTGACTAGCTACAGTGAGGATATTAATTTTCTTAAAGAGTTCACTCGGTGACTGTTGAACAACCTTATACTAGTGCGTAATCTTTATAACATTTTATTTAAATAGATAATCCTTCGATGCAGAATAAAGCAATATCCCCGACATCTCCCGCTAGCAAAAAAAAAAGCAAACCGCCCAGCGATTACAATGTAATCAAACGAGCGAAATTAAAAATGGCCACGCTGTTCCAGTGATACCGCAGGCGCGTCGTTCGCCTCTGATACGCTGTATTGACACTTTACGCGAATTTTAAATTAAAAATTATTTTCATCTCTTTTGCCTCTTTTTTTCAGGATAGCGAAATGGACGCGGAAAATGTGTTCGCGAATAATGAGAAAAATCCTTTTTGATCGCGCTGTAACTTAATAAAGGTGAGAGATGCAGCCGTATGTGCTGGAAAAATAATGGCTTTTTTGGATTATTAGATTTGTTAAGCTTGGATAATGATATTGTTTTTATGTCCAGTATCGTGTGCTATTTTGTTTGTTTGCAAAATGAATATATATGTAGGTTGAAAATTTTCTGATCGTTCACTGTTGCAGCCTCCATATGAATACATGCATAATTAGAGTTTAATAATATAAATTACTAGTAGGTATATATTATTAAAAACAAGAATTTATTAAAATTCTATGAAAAGAAGAATATAAACTTTGAAGTAATCAAACCCACCATGGTGTTACACTATACAATGGAGTGGTGGTGTGGAATGAGTAGGGTAAGACTGGGCAAGTCCGGGCGGAGGTGCGGAATTAGTAGGGTAAGCCCGTGCATGTCCGGGTGGAGGCGCGGAATGAGTAAGGTAAGTCATGGACAGTCCGGGCGGTTATGCGGAATAAGTAGAGTAAATCGGGGCAAGTCAGGGCGAAGGTGCGGAATGGGTAGGGTAAGTCAGTGCAATTCCAGGCGGAGGTGCGGCATGAGTAGGGTAAGTCGGGGCAAGTCCGAGCGGAGGTGCTTAATGAGTAGGGTGAGTCGGGGCACGTTCGGGAGGAGGTGCGGAATGTGAGGATAAGTCTGGGTAAGTTCGGGCGGAGGTAAGCAATGAGTAGGGTAAGTCGGAGCGGGTCCGGGCGAGGGCGCGAAATGAGTAGGGTAAGTCAGGGCAAGTATAGTATCAGTATCAATTTATTTATTCAGAATATGCAATAAAAGAATGATTAATAACTTACTTAGTTATCACATATTAGAAATCGTCAGTTCCTAATAATATGTGGACATAAATTTAATCAAATAGAATTTAATCAAATAGAATTTTATTATTAACGTCAGGGCAGAGATGCGGAAAGAGTAGGGTCAGTCCGGGGAAATTCCGGGCAGAGGTGCGGAAAATACCGTACTTAAAAAAATCGTAATTTCAGAAACATCTCATTTTTAGGAAATATTGTATTTTTCGAAAATATCTTACTTTCACCAAATATTTTGTTTTCCTGACAGGGAAAGTATTGGGGACGTACTTCTGTGTTTCTGTGTGTGTCAGTATGTCTGTGTTCGGCGCTATCGTGGTAAAATACCTCCCCGATAGCGGACAAACGCTACATCCGATTTAGCTGAAATTTCGTATGCAGGCATCATTTGATGGCAAGAGTTGAAAGATTGTGGTTGAAATAGGTCCACCGTTAGTCATAGTCATATTTCGCGTTATTCATATTTCGATCTCGAAATAATGGAATTAGTGACTTAAAATTCGGTACACAGGTGCGTCGTAGGGTCGAAACTACATAGTTATATCACATATAATAACGTCGACCTGCCTGAGTCTAGCCGACAAAAGAACCTTTTTGGAAATACCATAAAAATGCTATAAATATGTTAGATTTGCTTTCATAATCAATCATTAGCGAGGGGTAGTTGGGGGCGGGGGATGTGGGGGGGGAGTTCAGGGGAGCAGTTAAGGGTTTTGGCGTGCGAAGAGGGGGAGTTGGGGAGGGTTTAGGGGAGGAGGGGGACGTTTGGTAGGAGGTTGGAAGGGGGGTTTAGGAGGGGTAGGGAGGGAGGGGGTTGAGGTTTGGGGGTTGGTGGTTTGGTGTGGAGAGTTAGAGGGGGGGGGGGGGCGGGGAAGGGGGTAAAGGAAACAGCGGGGTATTATTTATAATAGTATGTACATTTAAGTCTGATAAATTATATTTCCAGTGTTCCAATGATATTATCAGTCTGATAAATGATATTCCATCATTAAATTTAGGCAAAAAGAAACCTAATTTAAGCTGTAAGGCCACCGAGGCCATTTATACAATGGAGACGGTCTGCGGCATGAATAATGTTTCTTATTCTTTTTCATCTCAGTTAGATTTCCTTTCATTTCGTCTCCGTCTCTGTATACTCAACTTTCTCACATGCACAAGAGTGTGTTGTATTGCGAGTAAAACAGGGCAGGCGTCGTGTCACAGATTAATAGTAGCATTTATATGTTTCGTTGTTAGTGACTTAAAGAAATAAGAAGAAAAATTGCTTTTTTTTACCAAAACACTAACAATAATAACGAAAACTTAAAATGCATTTTTAAATAGTATGAACGGTGGTTTTTTATTTTCACAATATATTACAGCCAAACGTCATAATATTAACTAAAATAACTAATTAACCAGCTTAGCAGCTTGATATGCATACTTATACATATTATATACCTATATAAATATATATATATATATATATATATATATATATATATATATATATATATATATATATATATATATATATATATATATATATATATATATATATATATATATATATATATATATATATATATATATATATATATATATATATATATATATATATATATATATATATATATATATATATATATATATATAATATTTGATTGTAAATGTGTAAATTATTATTTTTTCAAATAAATTGTAAATGTGTAATTATTTAGTGATAAACATAATTTCAATTTGAAAAAATATATATATATATATATATATATATATATATATATATATATATATATATATATATATATATATATATATATACATATTTATAGTAATATTATATACATATTTATAGTAATAGTATATATACATAAGCAATACAGATAAGTATCAATTATGCACCTACTTATATAAAATGGTAATACTATACTTAACCCTTTAAGGATCATGGGACATAAGTATTTGTTTCACATAAATTCAAAAATAATTTTATATATTATCGAATACAAGTAATATATATGTGCATTATATATTTTCCATGTCATTGAGATTTTTAAACAATAATTTATAACATTGCATTATTTCCAGATTTAAATAATTGTTTAAAATTAAACTGTATTTTCTTCAAAATATCGCAAATGATCAACAATGTCTGGCGATTTTAAATAAATAAATAAAATATTTATTGCATCATTACAGGAACACTTATACCCTATTAATTAATTCAAAATCTATTAAACCAATGTTTACGAGAGTGGACAAACGAATACATGTTATTGACATCGCCCTTTTACAGTTTTTTGTATCAAAAATTTCTTTACAAACCGCAAAGCCTATGGTCCTAAAAGAGTTAAAACACTACGGAGGGACTCTCCATTAAAAAAAGTTGTTTGTGTGACTTTCCCGGCAGGCAGACAACCCCCCTCGCGCACCAAACCCTCTAAACACCCCCCTAAATAACCCTCCTTCCCCCATATTCCTTTCAAACCCTTTACCCTCCTCCACCGTAACTCGCACTTCGTATTTTGGCGCCGGTATAGATAGATGTCTAAGTATCACTTTCTTTATTGCCGCAGCGAATTTTGTTTTCCCGCGAAAATTGAGGTGAGAGCCTCGAGTTAGTCATTTCCAATAACGTTTCTAACAGAGGTATATAGAGATAGAGGTATATACATAGTCAGTAAATCCTATTATTTATATCGCGAATGTCAAAATTGTAACTATTATTGTCTAACCTGTATGGTACTCTAACATATTATTGTCTAACTTATCAAGTTATTCATTTTTGTCTCGTTCATCAATTTTTTTAGCCGTGATTCTATCAGTCGAGTAGTAGTATTTTTTATTGCTGATAACTCATGATCCATAATGAAGACCGTCCAATACGAAAACATAATCGTTTTAGTCGAAATTGGATACAAGTTTTTTTTATATCATCGAAAATACCAAATATATGTGCATTTGTTTTCGGTGATACTTGTTATGTCTAAATCGGGTATGATTTGTCTTAACATAATATATTCCTCTACTCGTTTTAATATTTCCATCGGTTAAAATTCAAACTTTTCATTTTCTTTTATTTCGCTCCACGGCAATTGGATCGTGAGATTTTATTTGCAGATTTGCGGCCCGTTTCTAATTATTTAATTATTTATGTATATTACGTTTCTAATAAATAATAAAATAATAATAATTATTATTATTATTATAACTTAAAATAAAAATATAATAAAAAATGATTTTTAAATTTTCCCTTGACACAACCGTGGCACTTTAGTGGGACTCCCGAAGTGAGCTCGCCTTAACACAGGGATGCCTTAGCAAGGCGGGCTCGGCTCCTCTTTGCTTAGCATAATAGAAAGATAATCATTTGCGTTTAATGTATGCGCTATGTAACCTGCGCTCAGACAGATGTGTATATAACTTTAGAATCATACAATAGCATTTTCTTAATTGTCAATTTATTTTCTGTTGTACTCATGCATTTGAATCTAAGTCGTATAAATAAATAAAAAATAGAAAAAATGTAGGAAATATTTTACTTACTTCGGGATTGTATGGTTTATGACTTCAGTCAAAATTAACAGTAGTCGCAAAAATCAAAATCAAAATCAAAATGTTTTTTATTCACAATAGAATTTGTATAAAATTGCTTTGTGACGTCAAAAATGAGATACAATGTACGGTTTATATTATAGATAATGATATAAAATATTTAACAACAGAAATATTTAAAAGCAATTTAAAGTATAGGTACAGTTAGAATTTAAAATAGTCATAAAATTTAAAATAGTCATAATTAACAACAATAGTCAACAATAAAAAATAAAAAGACAATATACCTACACAGTTAACAATTTTCAATAAAATAAGAAAAGAATATTCGATTTTATAATCATTCCAAAAAAAAATCAATATCATTAATAAAATCTACTACTTTGTAGTAAGCCTTCTTATATAGAATATTTTTAATTTTACTTCTAAACTGAGTGTCTGATAGACCCTGTATGTCCTCTGGAATTTTATTATAGAACCGTATACAGTTTCCCATGAAACAATTGCTTATCTTACTTAGTCTAAATTTTGTCACTATATATTTATTTTTATTTCTAGTATTGTATTTGTGATTGTCACAGTTTTTTGAATAATGAGATATATTTTTTCGTGCATGCATAATGTTTTCAAATATGTATTGACTAGGTACAGTAAGAATGTTAATTTCTTTGAATAATTCTCTTAGGGAATCACGTCTGCGTAAGTTGTATATGGCTCTAACCGCCCGTTTTTGTAGAATAAAGATTGAGGGCATACTTGCAGCTTGTCCCCACAGTAAGATGCCGTAAGACATAATACTGTGGAAATAAGAGAAATATACTAGCCTCGCAGTATCAACATCGGTAATTTGACGGATTTTCATAACAGCAAATGCGGCTGAACTAAGCCTTGTTGACAGTTTGGTAATGTGTGAATCCCATTTTAGTTTAGAATCCAACGTGATTCCCAAGAATACGGTCTGTTCTATGAAGTCTAATTTTTCATTATTTAGAGTAACATTAAAGTTATTTCTGCTGTTAGAAAGCGAAAAACGAATACATTTAGTTTTATTTGAATTTAAAACCAGATTGTTAGAAGCAAACCAGTCATGAATCTGTGCAAGAGCAATATTTATTTCGTCCACATTTGTATTTTGTTTGTTTAGTTTGAAAATTAACGAGGTGTCATCCGCAAATAGTGTGATTTTAGTTAGACTCTGTACCATAAAGGGCAGGTCATTTAGGTATACTAAAAACAGAAACGGTCCCAGTATAGAACCCTGTGGTACGCCCATTTTAACTTGCGATCCTTGTGACTTTGTCTCATTTATCTGTACTTTTTGGATTCTATCTGTCAAATATGATTTAAGCAAGCTAAGAGATTTTCCCCTTATACCGTAGTGATCTAGTTTTAGTAATAACGTATTATGATCTACACAGTCAAAAGCCTTAGATAAGTCGCAGAATATTCCAATAGCATCCTGCGAGTCATTCCAGGCACTATAGATGTTTTGTAGTAGCGCTACCCCAGCATCTGTGGTGGAACGTCCTTTGGTGAAGCCAAATTGCTGATCATGAAGTAATCGGTTTAAGTTGAAATGAGGAAGCATTTGGTTTAATAAAATCTTTTCAAATATTTTGCTTAGCACTGGCAATATAGACACCGGTCTGTAATTTCCAGGATCTTCTGTATCGCCAGATTTGAACAAGGGTACAACCTTGCTACACTTTAGTAAATCCGGAAACACGCCATTTTCAATGCATCCGTTTAGGATTGTTTCTAGATACGGCGCAATGTCGTCTATGATATATTCACAAAACTTAACAGACATACCCCACAAATCCTCAGTGTTTTTTAGTTTCAAAACGTGGAACGCTTTGACTATCGTCTCGGAATCTATTTGCTTAAAATCAAATACAGCCTCACATCGGCCAATATTTGACTTTAGCAGATTGTTTGCTATTGAAATGGAGGAACTCAGATGTCCAGTAGTTTTTAATGGGATGTTTGTGAAGAATGTTTCAAATTCTTGTGCCACTTCCTTGTCTGAACTAACTTTACCATGAGATGTCTTTAATGTGATCTGTTTATTGAATGCTGTTTTTTTTTTGGTCTCACTATTTATAATTTTCCAAACAGTTTTAGCTTTATTTTCTGAATTAATAACCTTGCGCTTTATGAAATTTGATTTAGCTACTAAACATACTTTCTTAAAAATCCTTGAATATGTCTTTACGTAGTTTACAAAGTGCAAACTTTGATTGTATAACTTTTCATCATACAATTCAAATAACCGACCTCTGCTATTACGAATGCCTTTAGTCGCCCAGTCGCGTCGCTGTTGATTGTTTGCCTTTTTTAAATTCTGCTGTCACTTTGGTAGATTGTTTTGCCTTTTTAACCATTTTGGCATTCGGTTTTATAATATTCAATTCCTTTTTAGATTTTTGTATTCGTTGCTCTTCCCATTAGTCCTGTCTCTTCCAGCTTTCGATCCCTATGTTCTTTCCTTCGCTTGTTATCTGCAATGTTCTTCATCCTTCCACTTCTTCTTCGAGTTTTCTCTCTAGTTTGGCTATTTTAGTAGGTTCTTTCGACTCCGCAATGGCTAGGTCACGTAAATCTTTCTCGCATATTTTTTTGGAATAATTATTTATGTTATTTTCTTCAATGTCTCTTAGCTTCTGTCTAAGGTCTGAACATATCCTTGAATATTTTCGACTTCCAATATTTCAGCTTCGTATTTAATTCATTTAAAATTGCTTTGGTCTAATTGTTTCTCAGCCTGATCGAGTGTTAGATTTTCGTCTGATAATTGTTTTATCAAAAGAATGTTCTTCTTACATATGCGATCAAATTCAATAGGATTTTACGTTGTGTTCATTTAGGAAGCTAGCATTGTTATTGGTCACTTCGATTAATTTGCTACGCATGCCTATTACTACTGTCTTTGCATTTGTTTCAATTACGTAGTACTATTTTTTTGAATTACTTGACGCTTTGTTTATCACTAATACGTAATAACCCTGCAGATTTTTTGTACTTCCTTGCATTTTGCTAATTCGATGTCTGGTCAGCACGCTTGATATGTTTTAATTTAAAGCGACTACCTACAAAATACAGTACAATTAAGTCATTGTATAAGTGGCGTTATTAGTATAGTATCTCTGGTAAATAAATAGTGCCTTAAATTAATACTGTAAATTTTTTCGGATTCCTAGAACAAAATTTGATCAAAATAAAGACGGATAAAAATTGTATTTTTGGTACTAAACATATCTTTATAATTTTCTTTATACACGCTAGATAATTTAAAGATATTTTTACTCGTACACTAGATACCCGAGTTATATTTAAGTATACTAAGACCTAAACAATAACATAGTAGAAATATTACATGAATATTAGGTTAAACTCACGTCGAATCTTTTCGCTCCCTAAAGCGTGTCGCATCTTGCACATTAGCATATTAATCCTTTTTAGTCTGTGGGGAAGGAGAAGCGAGTCGCGTCGCGTGCACTATGTAGACGAGAGGAAAGTCCGGGCTTAGAGTGAATCTCGCATGGCTGCATACGTGAAGGATTGTTGTCGCTCGCTCATAACTAGGTCGTCCATTGTCTTTGAAGCTCGGTCGTATCCGAAGCTAAGCGATCTCGGACTCAGCATTCAGCTTATGACTGATGGAACTGCCATGATTGCTTAATCTTATACGAATGCATAGATAAGGGAAAGGGGTCTAAAGCGGCCATACTGCCTGAAGCGGGCACTCTTGTATATTATAGAACTTGAGTTGTCAACTACAACGGGCGAAACTGTCATTCTACCTTCCGTGATGTGAGTGTTGAAGACTTTGGGATAGTGCAAACTGTCCTACCCGAAGTAGCCTTCCACACGAGGAGGCTACTGAATAGGAGTTGGAGCGGTCCTAGAATACAATGGATCTTTTGGCTAAAGCTGCAGAAACCATTCGCTACCTAAATATATACAGTCATATTGTAAATAGTAATTTAAAAAATGGGCAAGGTAACATATCGCGGGTCTCAAACCATAGGGGCGTATATGCAAATATACGATTTTTCGTTTTTAATGCCATTTGATTCCATATTTAGTAACACATATCCCCAATTTTTTTTAGAATAAAATGTTAAGTACTTTTTGAAAAAAAATGAAAATAATATTTGGCGTATGCTCGACAGTTCACAATCATTGTCAAAGCAAATAGGCGTACAGAAGACGTAAGAGCAATATGATTGCATATTGGAGCAGTTATAACATACCATAAAGGCGTATGCGTATACGGCCTCAAATTTCACTTTCATATAAGAGCATTGTGTCGGGCCATAGAGACGTATGCGCATACGACAGTTAATTTAATTACATTTTAGAGCATAATGTCGCGCCATATAGACGTAAGCGCATACGACCGACAATTTTAATATGATCCCGAGGGAATTGCGTCGGGCAATACAGACGTATGTACGTACGTCCACAAAATTTGGTATCGCCGTCTCAGGTTTTCGTCGAAACGCAGGCGAATGCTCACGGCAAATGTCTCATTTGGGCTGTGGGTCGCCACGCGCGTCGTGTGTGTTCGCCGCTGTGTGAAGTGGAGGTCAACAATTTGTTTGGTTAGGTACGTGTATTATCTTTCGATTGTTAGGCCACCATCATATAAATTAATAATTGCGCAGTGCACCGCCGCGTGCAGTTTATCAAAATTATGAAGCGTAATGAGAACATCCTTCGTTTAGCACTTAATGATATTATATTTATCAATAATGGGGAGTGATTTGGATTTATTTTATTTAAAATACCCTTTAAAGCCGCCAGGACACAGCGAGCGTGACAGGACTCCGACCGGGTGTAGACCGCGCTCGCTGTGTGTTGACGGCTATAAAGTTTGTAAGATTGTAGATATCGATAAAATTTAAAAGTTTATAAGGTTGTATTGTAGATGTAGATAAAAATTTTCAAGCATACATTTAAAGTAGAACTGTATTTTTGGTCTAGAGGTCGCAAGTGCGACTGCTGAGCATGGGGTAATGGGTTTGATTTCCGGGTCGGGTAAAGTGTTATTGGGAAATTCTCAGTATACCTACATAGTTGTTCTAACTCAGGATGATGGCTGAATCATTGTAATTTGAGCCTCATGTTAACCCCATAAAAGGCACACTTGAATTGTGCGAAAGCTACACGCATTATACTTATAATATACCTAACTGGTGAAATGTATTTTACTATACACCTCTGCCTACCACTTCAGGGAATACAGGCGTGATGTTATGTTTGATGGTATATCTATACTGAGTACGATGACTTGGATTTACAGTTAAACTTCTCGTTTTAGTTCTCTTTCTAACGTCTTTAAAAAATTTCAGAGTCTCATATTATGGATGACGAAAACTCGTCACACCCGGTTCAAGAATCAAATCACATTTTGCATTCATCGCCAGTGGAAAAACTCAGGGAGTCGCCTCTAACGCTTGATGAACAAGTTGTAATTTTTGAAATGGAAAACTTGGGCTTTACAATACCTAACGACGTATCACTTAAGGACCCGGAATATTCAGTTCAAAGTGAACAACTACTTACACCACTATTCACACCAATACCATCTGTGCAGCTATTGTCAAGCCCTAACATATTAGATACTTCAAACACTACATCAAATATAAATGATAACAAAACCTTTTTACAAACAGTAATGGACTCTGACTACGATGATTCAGTTGCAGACCCCAATTATATTCCTTCAGATATTGAAAACCAGCCATCCCCAATGTCACCAATTGCGTCATCGTCTTCAATTCAACCCCATCCACCAAGCAGCGTGGACAACATAAAACATTTTCAAATAGATACACCAGCATCAGTCATTAATAAAAGCTATCAAGAAGAAAGTGGTTCTCCGCTTATAAGAAGAAATAAAAGGAAAGTACCAGAAACGTGGAAAAAGAACATAAGGAAACTTAAAAGAAATAGTGGCGAAGTATATACCTAGTATGAATAAAGTTGTATAATAATATATTTCTTTTTTATTTAATTACGCCAAAACGTTCTTGACTTTCTGGACGAGCCTCCTATTTACAAAAGCTCTATAATTTCGATGTTTGATTAACAAAAAAAGAACGACGAACATGCGACAAGCACATCAATATCACATCCCGATCTCAAAACCAAGATACAACTTATTAAAATTCCTCAAAAGCAAACATGCGTATGGCTGTAATCAATGACCATACATTCATCCCAAAGTAGAGTACGCAAGCGACGCTGCCGAGTAATCCGCCGCCAACAGAACGCGAAAACTCGAAAGTATAAAAAGTAACGGGTGGCCGTTAATCGTACCTCAATTTGAATATCTCCATTTCGCGTGTCACCGAAATAAAATGTCCCGCAGCAGACATTGTGCCGCTCATAATCTGCCCCCACCCATTTATAACTCCCACCCCAACCGCGCCCGAACGCCAAATATGCGCAATCATTCCGTTTTATTATCGCATTTTTTTCTGTATCGGAATACATAACATTTTCTTTTTAAACGCCCTCACGAAAATAAGCCCTAATGGAAATCCGCGGAGAAATACGCCGATGAATGGATGAGGGCGGGGAAATTGCTTGTATTTATCCGCTATGACATACTTTCTGAAAAGACTAATCCGTCTCTTTTCATAATATCTCATCTATCTGCTTACTGAAATGATAATATGTTTCTTGTAAATGAGGGAAAAGGTTTATAAATTTATTTATTTATTTATTCAATACTTGCAAAGGGTCTTCCAAGAGGGACTTCCGAACTTTGACAGTTGATAGCGGCCATCTTGTTGAAGCTACATCTGTCATATTAGTTGTCATTTATTCAGTCTATATTGCCAAATCAGCATGGACGGATATAGCATTCAACAACACGTGCAAATAATAAAATTGTTTTATCAAAATGGGTGTTCTGTTCGAGCAACGTACCGCGCGTTTCGCCCATTTTACGGTCGCCATAATCGTCCTACCGAGAGGACTATTCGCAATGTGGTGGATAAATTTGAGTCCACTGGTTCAGTAAACGATCGACCAACACCCGTACGCCGACGAAACGCAAGATCTGCTGAAAACATCACCGATGTCCGTGAGAGTGTGCAGGAGAATCCGAGGCAGTCGATTTCGCGTCGCTCACAAGAACTCGGCCTTTCCCAGACCACAACTTGGCGAATTTTGCATCGTGACTTGGGCTTGCACCCGTACAAAATTCAACTGACTCAGGAATTGAAGGTAAACAACCATAGACAACGACGTGTGCCCATAATAGTTATAGCTAATATGGGCACACACAAGTTAATAGCTAATACTGTCTTTATTCAACGCCCGTGATAATAGATTAATTTATTTTGATAAGGACTCTTATTTTATTGCTAATGTTATTAACAAACACTGCTTTCTTATTTTTTTGAGATATAAAAGCAGTAATTGTAGCTTAAATATAAAAGTTGTATACAGGATGTTTTTACTGGACGGGATTTTTTGTAGTAGGTAAATCAGTACAACAAAATAAGCAACTTTTAACAAAATGTCCCTAATATTGTTTATTTACGCTATATTACCTACCGCTAAAAGGCGCAATTCGCTTCAACGCTTCTCAAACTTTTATTTAACAGTACTCTATTTGCTTTTTCCAAAAAAAAAAGATATTAAATTTGCTTGGTTGCCTGCATCATAAAGATAACCTATATTCCTCATTGTTTGAGAAAAAAGTTTTAAATTTGTTGGCTATTGTTATTAGTGAAAGACGTGGAATCTGATTATATTCGGTTGAGCGCGACTCGTTCGAATCCCTGTTTGATTTACTACTTAGAGCATGGTCTCAAACATAAAGTCCTCCTAATATCACCGCGTCCCTATTTCCCTTTTTTAAAAGCGATCGCGGTTCAAATAAAGCTATTTTATTTTATGGGTAACTGAGGTAAGTTTATAGAACGATCAATCATTGTACTACGGCGGGCATCGCTAAACCTCACTACACTAGTCTACGATAAATTACTTGAAATAATTTCGCCTCATCGGTCATTTCATTAGCCGAGTAAACGGCGATGTATTTATAATTCAAGATACAGAATGTTTAAAAAAATCACAAAAGAAAACCATTTTTTTTAATAGGTCGATAAGATGCTTTGAGGCACTATTTACCGTTGGGAAAAAATAATGGTTTGGTATTTTATTTCTGTCGATCGAATGGCATTACGGGAGGGGGGGGGGGGGGGTTCGTACTATCAATCGTTAGATTTGTACTGTCAATTGAGAGAGGTTTTCGTACTGTCAATTGTTACATTTCACAAAAAAGAATAGATACATAAAAAAAACAAATCGAACACTCACCTCAGATAAAAAAAAGAGCCATACATTCTGTTAAATATTTTATTTAGTATTTGTTTTGTTATAAAAATTGCGGGAATCTAATTATTATAAAAAAAACTTCATAACTTTTTTTATAATTGAAATTTCCAGAAAACTTTATATATTGCAATTTTTTGCAATTGCAATTACAAAATTTTAACAAAAAAATCGACTCTATTTTCTCGAAGTGCAGAAGCCAGGTCATAGTGAAACTGCTATCATAACTGAATGCGTATACAAAATTTCGTGTCAGTACTGTTGACCGTTGAGGAGTTCCCTCGTTGGAAGCCAACCCTTGGTGCCGCAGTCCTGTCTTGGCGAAACTTAGAACGGGCAGTCCTAATTGAATGCAAATACAAAATTTCGTGTCTGTGATATCGACCGTTGAGGAGTCCCCTCGTCGGGAACCAACCCTGGGTGCGGCAGCCATGTCATTGTGAAACTTAGAACGGGCTATCATAACTGAATGTGTATACAAAATTTCGTGTCTATGGAGGACCGTTGAGGAGTTTCCTTGTCGGGAGCCAACCCTCGGTGTAGAATCAGGTCAAGCTTGCCATAAAAAATATATTATCATCGAAATCGAACCAGCATGTCAATTTTCAACTTCATATGATTATATTTGAGTTCTCTTAATTTCTCATGGATCCCATCATCAGAACAGGATTTTGATAAAAATTGGACCAGTATGGAATTATACCCTTTCAAATAAAAAAGAATTTTCCCAAATCAGTTCATAAATGACGGAGTTCTCAGTTAACAAACATTTAAAAAACAACTTTGATAACCTCCTCCTTTTTTTGAAGTCGGTTAAAAAACAGAAGTTTATCTTCGTTATAACCACTGAAGCGACTCTACCAACCTCACAATAACAAAATACGTCACATTCATAAAAGTTATGGCGTACGAATAGATAGACATGTCCGACGCTAGCTACCGCTCTTGCTTATCTAACCCGATGTCACAAGTCTACATATAGATGCCCGCTCAACATTCATCATCCAATTCACATCTCCGTTGGCGCGCTGCTGGTTTACATCAGCTGCATCGCCATCGCCCCTATAGCATTACAGGACTGTACTACAATAAAGCATACATAATTGAATCATGTGTAATTTGAAAATATACTACAACCACTATATAGGTTATATAGCAACATATCGGTTCCTAACGATTCCGTGCAGCTCGGGTTGATGGCCTGTCTGTGTTTTTTTAGGTTGGCTCAAATCACGATTCAGCTCACAGCCACCACAGAAGAGGGACTAACCAAGGGACTGGAAGGGCTTCTGTGAGCTTCTGCGACTATCTGAGGCTGTAAGCTACAGTTGTAGAGATGGCATCGGAGGTTTCGATCCAGGAGAACACCTCTGGCGTAACTGTGCGGTTTGCGTACCTGGCGGCGTTAACCAATCGATTGTGAAATCCGGTGTATAACCAGGAGAGTCTATACATGTACGTTTCCTAAACAGCGTCGCTAGTTGCTGACCTAGCGTTATCTATCTATTGAAACGATCCGTTGGCTACCCGATTCCGTGTGTGCTTGACGGCCAAAGGGCGCCTCTTTCCTCGGACGTGGCGCCTCTGTCAGCTTGAATTATCGCTAACACCAGGTAGAGACCGCTCTCGTGATATCGAATCTGTGGCCAGACTGGAGGATAGAGAAATCTGACTATGAAACATTACAAATATTTGCAATCGTGCTAGAAACATGGTCGGTTTTGTTATTCGCATATGCAAACAGTTTAATATTATTCGTGTAATGTTTCTACTATATAATTGTTTAGTCCGTAGCATACTTGAATATAACTCGGTCATCTGGTGTACAAGTGAAAACACATCCAGATGGTAGAGAGTATTAAAAAAAAAAAAGATATATTTTTACACAAAATACAATATTAATCCTTATTTATTTCCGTCCGATTTCGTGCAAGGAATGGCAGGATAGAACAGTCTTGAAACGCGTCGATATATTTCCCTAATTACATTTGCATATAAATTAATTCAAGGAACTATTTATTTGCCACATATACTATGTAAGTTTGAATTGTACGTACCGGTAAATTACACGGCGAGGAGATCGCAACTTTAATGTGCCGTACCATCTTTCAAATATTTTTGTAGACAGGCCAGTGGGAAGGGTTATAGCTCTTTTTAATTCCTTACCCACAGAAATAGTCATCTTTTGCATATCCCTTTGGCAGCTAAAAGCTCCCTGCTATCTCATGTTTATCATAATCTGTCTTTTATTTAGTTTCATATTTTTATGTTTTTTTCTTGTTCAATGTTAGCATTAATTTAGTTATGTAAGTCATTAATTTTCAGATTTACACTCTAGCTTTAATATTCAAGGGCGAATTGGATCTGTGTGTAATGCTCTTAAATAATATTTGAAACTAATAAAACATAAATAAATATGTCTAAATCTGATAGTAAGAACGTGTGTATTGCCTGCTGACTTGCATTTCCAGTTTATCGCTGTAAAGCATTATACTCTTACGAACTATTAGCGTATATTTTATATTAGCATCGCATTTCTCGACCTCACAGAGGAGTTATCTACCAAAGTTGAGCGTCTCCAAAATGTTTACATTCGGTATATCCATGGCCTCAGAAAATTTGACCACATCACGGAGTACAGAGAGAAGCTTCACTGGCTGTCGACCCGGGAGAAAAGAGACATGCGAGTTCTCTGTATGCTTTTCAAGATCTTGGATGGCGTCGCTCCCAATTATCTTACCGGCAGATTTACTGCACTATCGGCTCATGAACGCCCTCTGAGATCAAAAAACAACCTGCTACTCTCTATCCCTAGTCACAGCAGTGACTTCTTCTCATTCTCTTTCACCGTGCATGGAGCCCGTCTTTGGAATGCTTTGCCGAAAAATGTGAGAACCGCGCCAAGCATATCAACTTTTAAAAACAGACTCAGAGAGCATTTCAAATCCTCCAGATAAATTCCCTTTCCCCTCCCATCCCCCTCCTTTTAAAACTTTAGCGTCCTTATAGGTGTTAGATTATTTTGATGTGGCAAATCTGTGCCCACAAAGAGTAAAGTATATACTTCTTTCTATCATCCTATATTTTATTTGTCATACTCTTTATATAGGTTAAGTTATGTAGTCTACTCGCAAATAATGTTCTTACAATAGTATAGGTTAGCTCTAAAATATTGCCTGCAGGCAATAAGCTCGCCTTTTCTTAAGAATAAAGAGTTTTATTATTATTATTATTATATTGACAGTGGATTTTGTTGTCCAACAAGTCTTTACGTTCACTCCATAAGAGACAGAATGGAACGAATTGTTATTACGCTCGCTTAGTCTATTAGTTTATACCCCTCAATATCTGTTATATTGGTGACTCCAGCATTAGTCTATTAGTTTATACCCCTCAATATCTGTTATATTGGTGACTCCAGCATGACTGTGGCAGCACTGCAAGCATCAATACCATTGAATATAGAAATTAATTTATGCAGTTAACAACAAAAAGCAACTATAGGTCACTAGCCTCTCTCTCCATGTCGCGGCTTCCGATCATAGGGCCTAATAGGAACAGCGATTGCAACGATATAACGATTGCAATAGCGATGGGTTATTTCGGCTCCTATATATTGAAAATATAAAACGATGTAATACACGGATATACGCGTGTTTCAATAATGATTAGGTATATAATTCAGACTGTAGTCCATACGTATGAATTAACACGACGCGTAATCGTGTTGGCGTGACTGTAATTATCGTGTCCTAATGTTAAAATATAATGTCATTTCTTTACGTCACGACCTTTGGATCTCGCTTCTAACATGACAGCATAGTAGTATACGTATGGTCATAATCGGATACATGAATCATGTTGAAACTACAGTATACTGTTAATTCCGTATTAACCGTAAAGAAAATGTTGATACATATAGTCGAGTAATGGAGTATCAACAAAAATATGTTTGAAACATCGTTAATCTGTATATAACCGTAATAACAAAATGGTTATGTAAGAATCAATCCAATATTTTCCCACTGTTATATAGTTGGAGCTCGTTCTAGTCAATTTTATTAGCAGATATCAGATCTGGAAGAGCGGGTTCGACTTAGACTTTTGACATATACAATATTGCGCCGACCAGCCATTCCAATCCGAGAAAATGAATACTTTCCTTGGATCCACTACTCCAATGCACCGACGAGTCATTCTATTCTGAGAAGCCGGTTAATAGAACCCGGGTGCTCCTAAAATGAGCCATCTCTCGTCACTTCGAGCCATAACGGTGGAGCTGGCTCAGCCTGCACCTGTATAGAGACGTGGTTATTCCGGGCTACGCCAATGGTCTTTTGTGAATCGGCTCTTCTGCAGTAGACCATGAACCGCTTTTTCAATCCGTTCTTCGCCCGGGCGTATTTTTACAATATTTATTTAACCCGGCGAGGATGTGGTGTGGTTAATTTGACCCTGCTCGTTTTGTTTTGGGTACAGTGTTTTGTCCAGCGGTCGTACAATGGCAAAGTTCTCAGTAGCTGGAGTTATTGAATTCCCTAACGAGATAGGCGTGCGTAAACGCAAATAATGTTTTCGACCCTCCCTCAACCACCGCGTAGCACTTTTGTACCATTTTTCAATTTAAGATTTGAATTTAGTATTTTGTATTTTTAGGTGTTTTTGGTTCAAATGAACGTAAGAGATCAGAAGAATGAGAGTATATTATGTCGTTGGCTAACGTAGTCATCAGTCAGATATGACGAATTTATGACAGATGGCAGCGAAAATGAAGAATATGTGAGTGCACTGAGTTGCGAAATACTTTCCAAGATGTAATGTTATCAGTAGTAGTTGTCAAGCATTCGGAAAGTCAGGTAAGCGGATTATTTTACTTTGGTAAATATGGGACGAATTGGTTTAAAATCAACCTCAACAGTAAAATCGGACTCTTTCTGAAAATATCTTCAGGCAGGTAGGTACCTAAAGAACGAAGGTAGCGACAGGTAGCTAAAGAACCTGAAGCAGTAATTTTGTGATTAGAAATGATTGATCTCTTAAACAGTGCCTAAAAAATTGACAACTTTTTTAAAATAGTTTGTTGTTGTTGATTATTTAAAATACTATGGGTGGTCATATTATTAGAGCCAATGTGAATTTTTATACTAATTTGCATAATTCAAAAATATTATTCTCCTAAACAACATCTATTTTTAAGTTTTTATAGTCATGAGTTATATTATGATAAATCCACATTTGATCACAAATAATTTTAGCCATCATAATCACAGGAATTGGAACTTACCGCGTAAAATAGTGATATTCTCAATTTTTCTTCGATGTTACACCTTTTGTCGTCACGGAGAGAATGTTTATAGTAAGGTAAGTTTTTCATACTCATAATGACAACTGACTATTGCGGCTAGTAAATATTCATTAACTTTGACATGTATACGCGGTAAGTTCAATATTTACGCATTAAGTTCCATTTCCTGTTATTATGATGCAAAAAATATTTGTGATTAAATGTGGGTTTTACATACCATAAGTCAATGACTATAAAAACTTAAAAATACGTGTTGTTCAAAAGATTTTTTTTTGAATTATGCAAATTGGTACCATAATTCACCGTGGTTCTAACAATATGACCACTCATATTATTTATCAGTAAGATGATTATTTGTTATGCTTAAAATGATTTATTTTAGACAATTACTATGTTTAAAATAATAAAAGTTTTTTACTCAAAATGGTGTTTTTTTATAAAAATATTAATTTAGTAAAGTATTTGTAAGTTCCATTCGCATAGTTTATTATTACAATAAAATAAATACATTAAAAAAATGGAATACAGGGTTGTCATGACCCTCCACACTCTCGACTTACCATTTTTGCACCACATCCTCGCCGGGTTAAGGATTACGAATTATAATAAATGGGATTCGAGTTACTTAAATTTATTGTATACGAGTGGTATTACCCGGCGTTGCCCGTGTTATATCTGTTCTCAAATACCAATGTATACCAATTTTCATGGCGATCGGTTGAGCAGTATAGAAGTTGGTGTGCTGCAGCGCCGTCTAGTTGAAAGTTGCAACAAAGCGGATATATATAAAAACCTTAACCATGAAAAAATACATATATATGCCAACTTTCATGGTGATCGGTCAAACGGTTTCGGAGTCTATTAAACTCGGACAGACGGGCATACAGATATACCAACATCCATTTTTATATTATATTATTTTGGCCTGTTTTTAAAATTTAAACTTTGAATGCCTATATCTCGCTTATTTATAGCGACCGACACAATTTTCTTCCAGATTTAGCATTAAAATGAAACAAATTGGAGAGAGGTTCCTATACTGCAGTTATTCCACTTTTATAACTATGTGATAATACTTACATGTATATATTTTAATTAAAGAGTTTTGAACAATGAAGCACAAATAATTAAAAAGCAGGAATAATTTCACTGTATTACCTTCACAATATTTTGAATTTAGAATGACGCTTGGCCGACTATGACGTTTGTAGGTTTAACATAGCAGCGCCATCTATGGATTACTTAATAGATAACGCCATCTGTTAAAATCGTTTGGAACTAACAGATAATTGCGAATGTCAAATAATAGACATTGCAATAAAATAATATCGCGACTATAAATTAAGACGTAAGCTATCCTATCTTTCAAGTTGGATCAAACTGCACATTGTGTACAAATTTGATTCAAATCGGTTAAGTAGTTTAGGAGTCCATCGCGGACAAACAACGTGACACGTAATTTATATATATTAAGATAATGTAAAGTTTACTTTATTTTTAGCCCTTAATTGCATACATATATATTTATTTTTTTCTACTTTAAATTTTACTTTAATTTGTGTAAACAACACATTTGTTAGATTTAGAAATATTTAAAATTGATCACCTTCGTCAGTTCGCGAGTTACAAAAATACAGTTGGTATAACACAGCACAGCCAGAGACAGACCTTCTAGGTCTAGTTGGTTGTGCGATTTCGCCTCATTCGGATATGCTAGCATATTTATATCCATAGAGCTATGTTTTTCGCTATTATAATATTCCTCATGTACAACAGTATGCATGTCCTTGTATTTTTTTGTTCTTGTACGTTATAAATAAATAAATAAATAAATTATAATATGTACTCTTATATAAATTAATTATGAAAACTCAATAAATAAAAGGCAACTTTATTTAATAACTTTTATTTCAACCATCGGAAAGCATCGATATTTTCAAGCAACGTGGATAAAGGTATGCTACGTTACCAGTGCTTTTGATCGTCGGGGCAAGCAATCCTTGATTATATTCAATGTAGCGTTGTTTTGTTTTCATTAATTCCTTCACCCACTCATTCTTTTATTTAATCATTCGTAATTTAATATTATTACAGTATTTTAAATACTTATGTATCCCTGTTAATGTTTGGAATATATTTACAATTAAAAAATGATTTATTACTAAATTATGTACATTTCGCCTGCAGGGTAAGAGTAGTTAAAATATGTAGATTTGAGAATATAAAATCTTTCGATGTTGTGTCATTGAACCGGTATATTTTAGCTACTCTGCGATATAGATAATAATATAATAACATATATCACTGTTAGATTTTTTTAAAATAATTTAATCCCAGCATTCTTTATGTTATGTACATATTGTCCAGCCACCTTCCATATTTTACATAGTTAAATACTCATATTACGCTATACTGAAGTCTGAATTAAATTATTTCCTGTGGCATAATTTAATTTGATTTCATTAGCATGCAATGTCATCATCTCGGCTTCATGGTCGCAATTACAACTCCGATTAAGGAGAGAGATACTAGGTACGGCCAACTGTAGGTTGCTGAAGCGAGGCTGGTGTTGCGACGCAGGATTGTTGCCATTTGGTCACCTGAAAAGATATATATTTTTACAAAAAGAAAATATTTTTCTAATTACAAAAAATCGCCAAAAACATTTACTGGGGCTAACAGAATCAAATGAGTCGGTAATCCCAAACGCAACAAAAGCTTTGTTTATTTTGTGCTTGCCGTGTACCTGCGTTTGCAGAAGTACATATTCGCTAGATTTAATTACCATGCGAGCACCTGCGTTTTTACAACCCGGAATTAAACATAACCCGCTATTAATAAATGAATTGCTGAGGTAAATTTAAAAGAAAAACATCCAAATAAACGCAAACGCCAGAGTGAAGTAATGTTATGCCTGCTAAACGGTTGATGTCGATTGCTAGTGTATTTGCCGATAAATTTACAACACTTAGCTCAAGAATAGTTAAAGAATATGCCGGTTTCAGCCAATAAAGTAATTGACCAACTTTCTGACTAGGAGATTTTCACGTTTCCATGCAAAATTACACGTTTCAAATTACACATGCTTTTCAGGAATTTTTGAACACATACATATTATAATATATATAATATTGTATTAATATATATATATATATATATATATATATATATATATATATATATATATATATATATATATATATATATATATATATATATATATATATATATATATATATATATATATATATATATATATATATATATATATATATATATATATATATATATATATATATATATATATATATATAATATAATATATATATATATATATATATATATATATATATATATATATATATATATATATATATATATATATATATATATATATATATATATATATATATATATATATATATATATATATATATATATATATATATATATATATATATATATATAATATTGTATTAATTGTACTTAAATTTTTCTATTCGTCGCTAAAAACAATAAAATCGTGTTTAATCCCGGTTTTCGTCCATACAATAGCGACTCTACCTCTCTGAAAACGTTTTAGCTATATGCCTTACCAATAGTAATACAGGTTATGCAATAGTTTTCTTAATTTTGCCCTATAAGCAAGGCTTTTGTTTCTCTAAGTCTAAACTATCCACATCTGCTGGGGCTACTTCTCCACCTTCAATTATCCGTGTTGTCATGTAAATTACTTTTAAGCAACGTATCTATCACTTCGCCATCAAAAAGCTATGATAAAAAACAGGAATTCAGGAGAAAAATGTCTACTAGAAGAAGATCGAGAATCTTTCCTCTCTCTTCGCTAAATCAATAATTCCATCAATTTTTGGCCGCGTCTCCATTTCATTATATATATGAGATACGAATACATTAATACATTTAAATTCAAAGGACAATTAGCTCACGCACACCATAAACTGCTATCGACATGATTCCGTTATGAGACTTAGATATTAAGAACTGACAGCTTGGTCTAATCAATCATGGCTTTAGATTAATCCGAAAGAAATATTTTATTATGATGATTGGATTCAAAACGGCTAAAGCTAAAATTACTTTTAAAAATTATCTCGGAATAGCGGTAAATGAATTGCAGATTCCTTCCCTAGTGTCAGTTGTCGGGAATTCGGCGGTAATTTGTGGTTTAAATAACACGACAGCAGAAGACTTGAGTGTGGCTTCGCTGGTATTAAAGCCATATACAGAGAACGGGTGTACATCAACGTTAAATTCAGATTCTTTATGTATTTTCTGTAACAGAATATCGCGTCTGCGGGTACGGACCGTGCCTGTAAAGGAAGACTGAGAAAAAATCTAAATGCCCGTGCAAGGTTCTGCTCCAATATTTCTTCTCGTCATTGTGTATATCCATTACTCTCCAGAGTATAAATGATTAACATGAGTGTCGTCAAATTTCAAACTCCGCCAGACCCAGATATGTCTATTTTTAAGTTGGATCAATTTTCTTGTAAAAAGAGTTGCATAAAAAATATTATTATCATACATTTATGCTATATTTGGTAAGTAAAATTACTAGAACATATTTTAAAAAGTTATTAGATTAAGCAGTAAAATAAGAATATTGTTGTGCTGGAAAGCAGATTATAGCTGGTTTAGATATTAAATTATTGATCTGGCGGGTTTTGTAAGTGAAGTCTAGGACCTGACTGCTTTTAATACTAATTTCAGGCCGTGACGTCTTTGAAAACACAGGAGAGCTATAGTTTCGCTATTAAACGCCATTACAGTTTTCTGATCATTTCTTTGCTCTGATCGGTTAATACTGATATGGCGGCATTTGAAAACCGGTTCGTCATGGGTGTAACGAAGTTTGAAATTTAATGCTGTTTTTTTCCACATATCTTTTATTTTAGAATCTGGCGTAGTTTGAGAATTAATAATTTTTTGGGAACATAGAACTCAAGAGGGAAAAGACAGTTGAGTAAAAATGTGTTTTTTTAATGAATCTGGTCCGAATTCATCATGACGACCAATATATTGATATTTTACCAAAGCATATGATACGGGAGCTCTAGAAAGTCTATCCTTCCAAAGATGAAAATTTTCAACAGGATCTCGCCCCATGCCATTATTCGAAAAAAGCGAAATAGTTTTTCAAACCGAACTAAATTACTGCACTTGAATGGCTCGAAAACTTCCTCGTTCTCAACCCGATCGAAAACCTCTGATCGAAAATCTGCAAAAAACGGCTCTCCAAGATGGATTTGTACAATGAAAACCAAAATGATCAGTGCAGTAACTCAAGTCTAGTTTCACGATGATGAACTGAAAGAAAGCTGTCTAAACCTGGTAATTTATATGCCTACAAGAGTGAAAGGTGTTATCAACCCAAAAGGAGGACAGTTTCTGTAATAAAACTAACAATCTATGACTACCAGTACTGTTTTTGTATGTTTATGTCCAATAAAACACGTTTCGAAAAAAATACTTTTTTCTAGAATTAATTCTCACGGTACTGTACTTACTGCCTTGCGACACAAAGACGTATATCGAAGCTGGTTCCGTATTGCTGGCGCTGCAGGTGTAGTTGCCGCTGTCGCGCTCGTGCGCGTTGCGGATCGTTAGCCGCGACTGCGTTTTCGCGCCCGGCTCCGTCTCCACCGTTATGCCACCCCTGCCTACGTCGTAGTTGATCATGTGGGCATTGTGGTACCAGAACACGTACTGCGGCGGTGTCGGACTCTGCAGAACAACGACATTAAGGGATACACAAACGGTTATCTAAGTGTTACCGTTGTCTCCGCTATAAAGGCCGGCTCTTAAGACAATGGCATGTCGCGAAATCATCATTTGGGGGTGTTACGGTTTCAAGGGGACCATTCAGGAAACGTGGGTCAGGAAAATTGCAAATTAAATACAGACGGCGTGGCGAGATGCTTCTACGAAATATACCCATAAATTGTTCTTGAAATTTAGTTAGAGCACAATACTTCTAAATATGAGTATACACTTATATGTTGCTTATTTACAGAAACCAGGCAAAGATATTGAAATATACAAACTACCGATATGTTGTCAATTCCTAATAGCAAGTATGAACATTGGCTAAATATCCAAACTCAAATAATAATTAGTTGACCATATGTAAAAATAAATATATCCTATTTTTTTTAATTCGATGCACGGAAATGCAATATACGAAACTATTTTAGCATGAATGTCGGAATATGAAAACATCCAAAACTCTATTGGGATGTGAAAATCATCGTGTAAACCAAGTTTTGGTATAGAATAAAGAAACGGTGGTGGGGACAAAAAAGAAAAACAGGCGAAGGAAACAAATAACATGTCAGGGCGAGTCTGGAAGCAGAGAAGTAACACCCGGGCAGCGCGGGAAGTAGGAAAAAGACGATTATTTTAATTCGCAAATCACACGAATCGCTGACAACACCTATGACGTAATGATTATTGGAGGCGAAAATACCGGGTTGCGGGTTTTGCCACTATACAAGCAAACGAACCAATTAAAAGTCAAGCAACTCGGGAAACTGACAGAGCGCTATGCAAGAGCGTACCGCGGAGCCGTATTCAATGAATACGATGGCGTCGCGTAATAAAAAATCAGTAGTGAGCCATCGCGGCAGAGGCGTCGCTAGTCGCCGAGTCATGACCACGCGACACCTATTGATAATAGCGAAGTGTAAATGAGACAGAAAGAGCAAAATGGGTGTATAGCTCTATTCACTGGTGACGAGAAACCTATTAAATAAGCACATACAAATTTTATTATATAAAGGTCTTCATACTACGGCAGCCAAATCATTTTAAAACATCGCGGTTTTCTCTACTTTGAACGCCTTCAAATCGAAGGATATCGTCTACGAGGCATGACGAAAATATGTTTACAAACATCCTCGCAACATTGCTATAAATAAACCAGCATGGCTAGTTACGTCACGGCCAATTCTAAAAAACCTTCCGAAAATCGCAGCCTTTTATTTTTCTTGTTTGTTTCAGGAAATTGAAGGTGATTACTTTGGATATGTGTCGAATGTACGGTCGAGCGAAACGGGCCAGAGGTAGTAAACAACCGCGACCGCCATTGGTAGCGGAAAATCCAGACAAATAGTTTCAGCGACGTTGCTTTTATGACGTCACCGAATTGAGAGCGAAATGTGAAGCATTTCTCTCGCCTATAAAACCGTTCAGACGAGCGTATTTTCCCTATGGTAATATTTTATAATGAAATGTAAAATCTTAGGATGTCAAAAATTTTATGAATTTTAAGTGCTTTTAAAATTCTAGATCGAATATCATAAAAGTTTAAAGACCACCGCGTGAAGGTGAACAGTGAAGCCGAGAAACGGCTTCACTGTTCACCTTCACGCGGTGGAAGTTGGCGCTCGTGGCCTGCGAGCTAAATCTCTGTTTCACCTTTTTAAAGATCTTGGTGTCTCCAGGAAAATAATCAACTTCTTCTTAGAAAAAATATCTAAAACCGCGATTTCCGCATCTCAAATTCTATGGCTTCGAAGGGGGAGTGAATGGGTGGTATGGTGAATGCTCACATGTGGCAAGACAGTTGTCCTAAACCTACCACAGCCGGTCGTTAGTCCGGAATCCACTGCTCACCCCCACAAGTGTAATAACACTATATGATGGGCCCGACTTCGATCGGTGAATTCCATGGCAGCTCCGTTTGTATTTTATTTATTTTATTACCTGCTTGAATTCAACAATATATAAGTGGTACAGCAACCTTGTTTTTTTATTATCATGTGAAGCATGGTAGGTACACTTCTCCTTATTAAGGATGATAAGCCACTCTTTTTCATTCGGAGATTCGGAATAAGTCGTCGCATAGATGACCATGTTTGAGGAGAGGGCCAGCAAAAACCTTCGTGTCGTCAGCATAGAAGCTCGGAGTAAAGTAAATTGTGGGGCGGAGACTGGGAATATACGAAGTGTATAAATAGTATGGGGCACAAAATGAACCTTTGTGGTACTCCACTTAGAGCTACTCTATTGGTGGTAAGGCAGCCACCGATGCGAACTTAGATTATTCTTTTTCTAATAAATGCTTGTTTGTTTCTACTCTTTGATGTGAAATCACAATGGGCGGGTTTATTGTCACATGGCAGTCTCACAACCAACCATTCTATGACTGAAACATGCGTGTAAGTGTGTGTCTTGTTATTGCATTCAATCGACAGAATTGAAAATGCAATTCCGTTAATTTTATCCCAACGGAAAATGGTGACCCATCAGGGAATCAAACCCGAGACCTTATTACTCCCAATTTCCTCTCCTTGGGCATTCTTAGTTTTAAATAAATTTACTGGTCTGTATTTTATGCAGACGAACGTAATAATCTATATTTCCATAATGCGCGTATGAACCACTGTCATTAGGTTGGTTGTAAGACATTGCCATGTGGCAATAAGCTCGCATATTTGTATCATTATTAAGTGCAAATAAACAATATTATTATTATTATTACCTTACAATGTAACATCAGGCGACCTAACCACTATGCTACACTACGTAATGCAACTCTAAGCTGGTCAAATGCTCTAATCCATCGATATTTTTTCTAGTTTATTCGGATTACCATTTCAAGAGCACTCCGGCTTAAAATTCAACTATTCAGTCATTGATTAAATTCATGTACAATTTAGTAAATTAGTATTATGGTATTTTTAGCACATATTATACTACCTTGTATTTATACTTCCATGTATATATGCTTTCGTATACATCGACAGTAAAGTAATTTTCACTGCTTCACTTTCTGAGAACTCTTATAGAATCACCATCAACTGCAAGTAGTAACTTTTGTTCTGTACCAACCTTTTCGATGATGCACACTAAGCTGATAACGCTTCCCATGTCAACGTGATGCTCTCCTGGACCTACTATGAAAGCTTCAGGAATCACGATGTCCACATTCACAAAATGTGAAACTATGCCTCTTCCTGTGGATATCTGTGTAATTATAATAAAAAACTTTATTGGCCACTGTTGGTAACACATACTATGAGATGACACAATATACGTGATGCAATTTATAATAATATGCCTAGCGTTTCTCAAGTTATTAACAGAGAGAGGGAGAGATAGAGAGCTGTCAACCACAACGGGCGAACACGTCACCTCAGGATTTTCTAATGAAATGTATCGTTCTGTCTCCAGTGAGCGCAGAAGACTTAGGAAAAAACAGTCTACCGTCAAGTTCCGCCACATGCCTGTAAGTGACCAAGGCCTCACTGCGAGATAGCCAGGTCAGTCACCCAGCGGGCCGACACTCGCGCTCTTACTACCAGTTGCAACCAGATTACACCGGTGCATACACGGCATACACGGCATACACGCCATACACGGCAACCCACTCGTGTGCTTCTGACGTCACATAGCCACGCAGCCGTGCATAGCGTGTGCGTGACCTGCTATGTGTTGATTTGTATGGCCACTGGAAACAGTATTGTCTCCTATAGAGCGGGGGTAGTTGTTGACCTTACATCGATTGCTCTTGAAACGATCATCGGATACCCGATTCCGGGTGAACAGCCGGGTAAAGGATGCCGTGGTCCGCGATAGATTCGGTAGACACCATTTCATCGCTACGTAAGGGAGAGGGCCGCGCCAGCGACATCGAACTCGTAAACAGTCGGGAGACCGGAGTAATCTGGTTGCAACTGGTAGTGAGGGCGCGAGTGTCGGCCCGCTTCTTACGGGCATGTGGCAGAACTTGACGGTGGACTGTTTTTTCCTAAGTCTTCTGCGTTCACCTCACGGGAGACAGAACGACCAAATTTCGTTAAAACTTCGTGAGGTGCGGGGTTCGCCCGTTGTAGTTGACAGCTCTATTTATGTTCATCGCATTTAAATAAATAGGTAAATACACAAAAAGTTAGTTCTAGTGGAGGTATAAAATACTTCCACATCCTTAGCCTGATTTCCTAGGAAAGTAAATACCGACCTTAGTACTCCACTAACTATCAATGAAGAAAATCAGTAGGTCACGGAATAACGCTTGGTAAGTCAAAGGGTGTATAAAATACCCTAGCTTCGGGTCTATTGTATTTAAGACGGGTAGATATCGACGTGTGAGTCAGCAGTTTTGGCGCGAAACGTCCAAACATTGTGCAGAAATGGCGGGAGTGGCGGACGGACAGTGAGTCAGCTGATTTCGCCCCCTACGTGGCATACTTTTTACGACTACGATCTGGCGATTAAAATTACGTAAACGTATTTTTTATATAAAATATAACTACGCCTATATATATTTATATATAACGCCTTACTATATTTTATAGGAAATATTTTGCAATAATTTAAACGCATGTTTATTTAAAAATGAGTTTGGTTATTTTTTATTTATTTATATGTGTTTATTGTATTGATACATTATTTTACATAAATAATTTTCTATTAATAAATTACTAGTACGTACCGATTTTAGAGCCCTGGAAATTTACTAAAGAGCACAGCTTCGACGGTGTTTTATCATAAATAGGATAGAAAACGAATTGAGACTGAGTCTACCCTAGACAACGGTGGCTGCAACGTCACCGAAACGTCGGGTGCTACAAATTTCACGCGGTAAATTCGTTTTCTATCCTATTTATAATGTCAAACAACCGCGATAGTCTTCGGTATTTTATCACTTTACTAGGTATAGCCTGTATTGAGGCACCGTATATAGTATACCGTTACACCGTATACAGTTAGATTAAGCGCACTCTTAAGCGGCACAGCTATACGGGAATTCCCTTAAACATATGTTTAAGGGAATAATCGGGGTTGAAAGGATCGAATAGGGCTAAAATATTTTTTTGCGGTTTTTCAAAATATATCCTAATCTCGATTAAGTATCAGATTAGTTTTACTTAAATAATGTTCCCTATGTAAATGCCTAAAAATTTAATTCAGGAGGTTTCCCTTAAGATCTTTTGAAGGGTTGAGGTGATCCAGGTTGAGGTGATCGAAAAAAGCTAAAATGCTTTTTTGGCATTTTCTTTATATCTCTTAAGTTTCATTGAATATCAGATCGGTTTATTTAAAAAAAAGGTACCCTAAATAAATGTCTAAAACTTTTATTCAGGAATTTTCACTAAACATGTCTTAAAGGGAATAATCGTGGTTGAAGTGATCGAAAAGTGCTAAAATGTTTTTTGCGGGTTTCCTAATAAGTCTTAAGCGCGATCAAATATCAGATCGGTTTTACTCAAAATAGGTTCCCTATTTGAATACCTACAAATTGTATTTATGTTTATATCTAAAAATCTCTTTAAGGGGAATAATCGGGAGTTGAAAAATATACAAAGTCAATCAGAAAAATATATAAAGTCGATAACGAAATATAAAATCTAGGGCAAATATTCGGCTTTTAAAGTTAAGTAATAGGTAATTAGAGGTTTTTCGAAGTTCAAACCCTAAAATGGACAACAAAGAAAAGGGATATCTCTATAACCGCTTAAGCTATACATATAAAAGTCAAGGAAAATAATCTAATATTTACGTAATGACATACGCATATGGCGGGTTTTCAAAAGTTAACCCAAGAAGGGAATAATCAGGAATTGATAAAGGGAAAAATAGAAAATGTGGCTGTGCGGTTTTCATATTACATCATAAGTCCGACGAAATATCAGATCGCTTTTAATTGTTGAATGTTTCTCATACAAATACCTAGAAATTTTATAGAAGATTTCTCGCCAAACAACTCCTAAAGGAAGTAATCGGGGAAAAGGGGGAAATATCTACATTTAGGCTAGAAAAGCGAATTTTAGGAAGAAAAGGAGGGTTTTAAATTCAATAACAGGTTTTTATCGATTCTTCGAAATGCAATCCCTAAAGGAGCGAAAAAGTGAAAACTCCATATATGTTAATAACCAGTGAAATTCGGGAAATACATATTTTAAAATAATGTCATACCTATTTAACCTTTTTTTTTAAATTTAACCTTGGGAGAATAAATAATCAGGAGTTGAAAACAGAAAAATATAACACTTGATTTAAAAAAATTGGTAATATTTATTAAGCAATAACAAATCCCGGCTGAAATTTAAAAAAAACCTATATAAATGCCTATAAAATATTTTCAGGACTTTTCCCTAATGAACTCCCAAAGAGAGAAGGTAAAAATAAAAATATATCTTTAAATTAGAGAGGTGAATCAGAGAAAAAAAATACTTTAAAATAATAAGAAGTTATTTGAATACCTCTTCTTTGGCCTCTCATTGTGAAACTTTCCTTCGCGAATAACATGAGGCTCTTCACGGAACAAACCTTGAAGTCACCACTACAAGAGGCTTCCCGCAGGGAGGCGTACTTTCGCCCCTATTATGGACTCTTGCAATAGATCAACTCCTGCATAGGATGGCAGAGGCCAGGATAGACACACAGAACTATGCTGGTGACCTAGTAGTCATTGTCCGGGGCCTCTGCCAAAATACGATCTCACACATGATGCAAAAAGCGTTAACAATCGTTAGCAATTGGTGCAGAGAGAACGAATTATCGGTCAACGCCGATAAGACCGTCCTTGTGCCATTTACCAACAAACGTCAACTAGGTGGACTAAAAATCTGCCTGTCCTAAACGACAGGCAGATTCCTTTCTCAAAGGAAGTAAAGTATCTGGGAGTCACGCTCGACCAGAGACTCACCTGGAACAGCCACCTAGACAAAACAATTCAAAAAGCTAAAAGTGCTTTGGGTATACGCAGAAGACTGGCAGGGAAAAACTGGGGCCTTAACCCCAAGATCTCCCACTGGCTATACACTACCATTGTGAGGCCGATAATCTCGTACGCCTCGGTGGTATGGTCCAACATAGCCAACCAGAAAATTGTGATTACCAAACTAAATAATATCCGAAGGACGGCGTGCCTCATGACAACTGGCGCAATGTCCTCCACTCCTGGAGTAGCTCTAGATGTACTGCTGAACTTACCGCCCCTACACATTCATTTGCAACAGGTGGCGAAAGCCAGCATGTACAGGCTATCTGCCCGAGAGAAGGTAAACTGGATCTCACAAGCACTAAGATCAGTTCTTGACTCAGTGAAAATCCAACCCTCAACATGGTATCAGACACCATGCTCCCACTCCTAAACTTTAGAAAACTTTTTACAGTGGAACTGCCGCCCAGAGACGACTAGCTAAAAAGCCAACTGCAATGGGAGGCCGGTAGCCTTAAATGGTATACTGATGGGTCTAAATCGGGACTTGACGTAGGCTGTGGTATATATGGAGAGCGACCAAACTTCGAAAGAAGTGTAAACTTGGGAAAATACGCCTCCATATTCCAAGCGGAGGTTTACGCCATTATTGAATGTGCGGATATCAACCTCCAAAAGGACTATATACGCCAACCACCGTATCTATATCCACTCGGATAACAAAGCAGCTCTTATGGCATTAATTCAAAGCTAGTGCAAAACTGCATATCACTACTGAATTCCCTGGGCGAAAAGAACAGGGTAATTCTAAGATGGGTTCCCGGCCATGCAGGAATCGAGGGAAATGAAAAAGCCGACGAACTTGCTAGGACGGGAGCAAAGGAAACGTTATACGGCCCTAAACCTTGCTGTGGCGTACCAAAAAGCCTTGCAAACCTAATGCTCAAACAAATGTGTTTAGAACAATCCATCAACCACTGGAACAACACGCCAGGGTTGAATCATTACAAAGCGCTTATTAAGGCTTACGACCGTAAGACGGCCCGTGAAGCCCTATCGCTAAATAGGAACAATCTACGCATACTGGTGAGGGCGCTCACGGGGCATTGTGGCCTGAACAAACACATGTTCAACCTCAAGCTCAGAGACACAAAAATGTGCAGGTTCTGCCAAGGGGCAGAGGAAACTCCCCAGCACCTCATGTGCGAGTGTGGCCCGCTGATGCGTATAAGATACACCCACTTGGGTGGTCACTACCTCCAATCTGAGGAGGTAAAACAATCTGGCGCCAAAAGCCTGCTGCGGTTCTTACATGACACGAGGCTTAGCGCAGAACTATAGTAGGTGGCGAACACAATAGAACAGCAATGGTCGCAGTGTTACAAGGCTCATGAAGACCTTAGAAAAGACCCTCTCAACAAATAAAAAAAAACATGAGGGTCCACTTGAAGGGTAATGTTTTAGCTGGGCAATTATCTGAACTTCTACTCAAAATAGGATAGGGAGAATATCACGATTGCGAGGGGAAAATGACCATTCCTGCAGGGCAAGGGCAGTAAGGATGATCCTCGCAGAACTTACAGCCAGAATATACTCTAATATCATTGATGTTGAGTAGACATCTATGAACTGGCTGCGCGAGCCAGCCATTCTGACCCCCCAAGAACCACAATGCTGCAGTCATCAGACATTTTAGTTAAATCATTAAAAAGGGGAAGAAATAAAGTTGGTCTGTAGACTCAGTGATACAAATGAATGATGTGTTGCATCAATAAGTCCCAATGGTGGTCACCGAAGGCGGCAGGAATCGACTTGAGGGAGAACAGCTTTTCACATGGGCAGTAAAATATGGCCTGCTCCACCAGAGTCAGCTTACCCAGCAGTCTGGTTATACTAGAACCGAGAGGAAAAAGAACAATATTTTCTACAAAGAGGTCCTTAAGTAAACAATTATTTTTTAAATTTTATTTATCAGGTTTGTACAACCTAACATTTAAAACACCGTAAAACACTAAACCTTTCGGCTTAAGTTTTTATTAAATGCCTGGGTAAAACAACAATAAATTAATATAGTTTGACCTTGAAATATAACTCTCAATACTTACTCGCAACTCTCATTTTATATGAATTTAACTCTTTCGATAAGTTATATCTTTTAGGGTTCCGATCGAAATTATTAAACTGCTTGCAAAATTCTGTCTAACGCTGGTGAAGCTCCGGGTAGACGCTAGTACTAAAACTAAAATATCTAAAATTTTACTTGTACATACGAGGCTTCTGTTTAGAGTATGTATGTAATTAGTGCGTTGATGTGGGTTATCAGCGTGAGCGTTAGTGTGAGGGTTGGGTATTACAGATACCCAACCCTGTTAGATATATTGTGTAGAAGTTCATGACTAAACATATAACCTAATATAAAATTGATAATATAATAATTTTCATAAAAATATAATATCAGTAAAATAGCTAAAACGAATAGTCAGTTAATTGTTTTGGTTAGGGTTTTATTTAATAGGTATTTATACGTGATTGGCATTATTAAAAAAAATCCTTACGAATGATTTTTCAATATAATTTTTCTTATAAAATATATCTTTCTTTCGGATAGTTAAAAAGTATATTATTTTTATTCATATTCTTACCTGGCATTCATAAGTCCCGTTATCTCGTTTCTGCACATATTTGATTTGAAGCGTCCAATCATCAGTACCTTCGGCATGTAAAATCTAAAAAGAAACGTTTTTTAGCTATATAATTCAATACTTCTTTACACCGTCTCCCATTTTGTTTTTATAACATTTCAACTGTTTCGTAACTATTTGCTTATATTACATTTTTTTATGTTTCGAAAAACAAATAATTTAGCTGTTGTATGTGAAAAGTGGCTTATTTATCTCCCTAGCACGCTATCAAAATGAGATTACCTAAGTAGCGTATTGCGTACATGTCTACCTAACATCGCCGACTTCAGGCCACGGCGGTCATTTGACCACCTTGCATCGAAGCGCAGGTTTAAATAATATGTTCGCTTCGATAGCGTCCGTTATAGGTATGTAAAAGTTGCCATATATGTCTATCCAGCGTGCTATCAAAATAAGCCCGCCTAGACAGGGCACTGCATATATGCCTACCTAAGATCACCGCGTCCAGACTGCGGCGGTCATTTGACCATCGCAGCTAAAATACAGTCTGTGACCAGAGTCTGTGACCAGAGTCTGTGACCAGTCTGTCACCAGAGTGTGACCAGTCTGGATGACCAGATGTGTGTGAACATAATTACACCTATTAAGTTAAATTAGTTACTAATCTAACATTGATCTGATTATTTGAAAGCTATATTTTTAATTTATGAAATAGGCCAAGAAATGGTGTCAAATCCTGACGCCATTCAATGAGATAAATTATATTATGTAAAATTTGGACATCATTTTATTTTAATTTTCAATTTAATTTAATTTGTGATTTACAAAATTATATATTTAAATGGACAACACGTGTAAATTTAAAATGTCATAGACAAACCTGATAAAATGATATGCCACACACTGTTGTCAAGGAACCTATTTTGATGTCACCTATTTAGGTTGTAGCCTGTTCTTATACGAACATTAAAATTAATTTCAATATGTGTACGAACCTATATAAAACTAGGTTAAGAATAAAATAAATTTGAAGGAATCTATATACTAAAAAATACTATTAATCCTTATTAGCTGAACAATCAAAGAAATATTGAAATGATAAAATGGTTAACCGTCATCATAATAAAGAAAAATGTTCTTAAAATCGACAGTATTTTAGTAATCATAAGCTAAATACAGACGAAAAATCGTACCTAATAATAAAAAATAAAAAAATCTTTAAAAAATGTGGTAAAGGTGATATGAAAAAATAATGCTCTAAATGTGGTGAAGAAGTAATATCACTAAAATCGATAATAAACTGACAGAAAATCCCAATTTTATTTTTTGTTTCAACCAAATACTCAATATATAGAAAAATATGAGATTCATAAATATCTACATACTTTTGACAACTCACAGTTTTAATCACGTCGGGGTCACCACTGGAGGGACCACCCCTCACAAGACTCCAAATTGTACGGTGTGAGGTGGTGGTGTCAACTTACGAGTTATCTCAGTATTGAAAGGCGGTTTTGAACGAAGTAGAAGGAATTTATTGATCGAAGGTTTGAATATTGCCAGATATAACGCTTGCCGAAGTAACGAGTGCCCGGATTACGTTATTGAGACGCGAGGGTTGCGCGACGGAGGTTATGTGGGAATAGTGGATGAGGGTTGTGCGTGTGCTCCTAGTATCTCGTACTGGGGACGGTTCGAGTCTGTGGGATTACAGACCTATGCTTCGAGACTCAGGGAGAATGAGGAAAGGAAACCAGGGAGCCGGATTCGTTGACCTAACTCGTGAGAGAGAGTGCCGAATGCCGTCGCAACCTTGGGGGAAGGTGATCACTCGGGGAATGATAATTTGGTTGCTTTTGCGTCACGAGTCAGAATAATAGTTGAATTGTGTCTGTGGCTTTCACTGGAAATCGATGCATTTGTTGATCGCATGTAATGGACTTAAGGTCCGTTACAAATGTTTAAAAAATAAGTTTTAAAATATCAAATACTTTCCACCATTATTTTCGTTCATTTGATGTTGAATTTACCTCGTGTCAAAAGTCATTTCAGTCATAAAGAAAGTGATTTTTAGAAATCATCTCGTAGCCTATAATTTTTTTCAATACCAATATGATTTGCTTTCTTTACTCGGAATATATGCAATACAAACTTTTGGCTCTCAGTTTCTATTTTGTTCGATAAACTCAAACATAAACTAAAGTTAAACGTATACGAGCGTATAAATATGAAACCGAAACCATGCCCATATAATAAAATTTACCTGAAACCTTTGGTCGTTTGTGTAAGTAAACATGCCAGAGCTGAGTATATGCCAGTCGCGCCGCCGCACCCAGCTTATTTGCTGGAAAACAAAACAACTTTTAGGTCAGCAATTTAAATATTTGATCCTGCTGTGGCTAATACTAAAAGAGGGGTGGGTATGTTTAGAAAGGTTAGATTGATTTTAAAAGGAAAAAACACCTAAATCAAAGGATAAAAATCGAATGTGTCAAACTAAGACTTCCCCGACAAGAAGCGAAGGACCGATTCATCAGAATATTAATTTCGTAAATGAAATTGATAACTGCCCTCTCTCGGTCGGCGGATGAACTTGTTTGGATTTTATTGCGACGCCTCAGGTGTCGATGTTCGTTTGCCTTGTTCGCGCTTTTCGTCAGGTAGTCCCAGTGGCAATATTTCTGCTTTATCTTTAGATCCTCGTCGTCATGTGTATTGGAAAGTACTCATGATACAAAATGTAATAGCCCAAATTCGATTGTCCTACCATTGGGTCCTACTAATGGGTCCTTGCTGAGTTCGCCACGAAGACCCATTCTGTTCAGGGTTGGTCACACTCACGGGTCAACACCCAGTTTAGTGGTTTCAAGGCGGCAGGTGAGGGTGGAGAACCCACCCACCGCCCGGGCAGTTATAACGACGGTGGTCGTCTTATCTGCCCGGGATATCATGCAACGACACCCCGCGCGTACCAGAAGAGTATACGCGCGGGGGGTAAAGAAAGGTAGCCACACCCCCCGTACCACCCCGAAAACCCATTTATTCAGTATAAAGAAACAAAAGAAGATAAGAAATAGTCGTAAAAATAATAATAAAATAAACACAAAGCAGAGATTAAAGTTAAACAAAGACAGGCTACCAAACACAGACAGGATGTCGGGGGGACTAAGTGGTTAGTGAGGCGGTATGTAGACGTATGGGTCATGGGGCGGTCTCGTGGGGGACGGCCTAACCAAGGTCCTCAGGCAGGGGACGCGCCCGCGGGGGCGGTTTGGGGGACGGCACATAGACGGGCACTTCGGGCTGGAAGTGGCCTTCGCATCACGCCACTGGTATCGGGGGGGACCCCAAAACTGGGGTTCCCGGAAGCCTCAACTCCTCCCAAAGGGAAACCCACTTCTCCACGAAGCATCGGAACGCGCCGAAACAACGCCCACACTCGACCAGATCCGCATACCATATCGGTAGGCGCTTGGCGCACGCGCCGACCTCACGCACCAATTCATCCCGTGCGGTCGAGAGCTTTGGGCATATCCAAATGACGTGTTCTGCCGTTTGAAGTCCATGCCCACACACGCACCAGGGGTCACGGGGGAGTCCAAAGTCAGACAGCTTGGCTTTGAACTCCCCATGGCCCCCGGCCAGCTGGGTGGTATGGTGATCGAACCGCAGAAAACACGCATTTGTCATTCTCGCCTCTACCGACGGAAAGAAGCAGTGGGTGAGGCGGCCCGTGCCACCAGCGTCCCACCTCTCCTGCCAAACACGAAGGGATTCCGCACGAATCGATGGGCCGCCGATGGGTCAACACCCATCCGGCGGCCTCCACGCATGAAGTGCGAGCCCGGGCAGGACTCTGGCCTTAGGGCTAGTTTCCCTTAGGAATCAACCTTCTGGCGCTCCTGGAGGGTCTGCTCACCGCGCGGCGTAAGCCAATCGACTGTGCACTCTGAATAACAGTTGGGGGAGACTGGAAGCTGTACTGTTTCCTATAGAGCGGGGGTGGTTGCGGACCTTACTGCGACTGCTCTTGAAACGACCATCGGCTACCCGATCCTGGGTGAACAGCCGGGCAAAGGATGCCGCGGTCCGCGACAGATTCGGTATACACCGTTTCACCGCTTCGTAAGGGAGAGGACCGCGCAAGCGACCTCGAACTCGTAACCAATCGAGAGAACGGAGTAATCTGGTAGCAATTGGAAGTAAGGGCGTGAATGTAAGCCCGCTGGGTAACACACCTAGTTATCTCGCGGTTAAGGCGTTGGCCTCTTACGGGCATGTGGCGGAGCTTGACGGTGGACTGTTTAGTCCAAGTCTTCTGCGTTCACTTAACGGTAGTGTAAACGACTAATCGTTAAAACTTCCTGAGGTGACGTGTTCGACGGTGTAGTTGTCAACTCTAGTTGTCCTACCATTTGCCATCAGGGAGTTCCAATCCCTACATCCCGGCTCTATCATCAAAACAGCTCGATGGCAGCACAATATTGCTTTGACACCGAACTTACATAAGTATGCCGAATTTCATCGCAATCAGACACCAGCAAGTGGTTGAAAAATGCTTTGCAAATTTTGAAACGGACAACTTAAATACAAGCATTGGAACTTTAAATAAAGCTTGTAAAAATAGTTTCTGAATTGATAACTGCTTGTAGGTCTTACAAATGGCTATGTCCTATATGAGGAATACAGTTTACTTAGCCGGCATATAATATTTAAGATTGTTGTTTATATTACGTAATAACTTAATTATACTACATTTTATTTAAATAATAATCATAAATCCGCATTATTAGTGTAACCAATTTGCCACAATTTTCGAACCATGTGATAAGTAAATATTGCTCTCAGTAACTTGTTTAGCTATAAGAGATTGCCACTTGGCAATTAACTAGCCCATTGTACAAAATCACTAAAGATTTATTACTATTATTATTAAACTGAAAGAGATTCTTATCTCGAAGCAACATCTTAACGATCTATCCTAAATAACGATTTTCGTTACTGAGTTAAAAAGTTAAACAGCGGTGTCGGTATACTTGAGGAGAAAAGATATTATATGGTATTAAAAATACCCCTTTTTTACAAATATGAACTTTCATGTCAAGTGATAATGAAACAAAGAAATAATATTTTCATGTTATGAATTTTGTACAAATTAATGTTCTAATTAATCTACTACACGAAGCATTAAAATTTTGTTTCAGCTCACTCGAAACCAAAAGGCATTGGGTTGCGTTTTTTTTTTGGTAGTAGTCTTTATTCATAAAAAAAGATACAAATTACATGTCACAGTTCCCCACTAAGGCTAGTGCCTTTTCAGTGGGTAACTAACAATAATGTGTTTATATCTGACTTATATTATCTATTACCTATTATACTTTCATTAACTATTATAACTTTTTACGTTAAGTAGATGCATTGACTTCCTAACCTAACCTAATCTAACCTATATCTCCTATCATAACTAGCTGAATATACACTTATAAATATGCTTTTCCACTAATTTAATATGCCTACTTACTAATCTAACCTAACCTATACTAATTATCCTGGTATACTTACTTTGTTTACAATTACAATACCAAATGATTACACTAATAAAATGATTCATACTAGATATCTATACTTATGCCCTAACCTAACCTAACTTATCTTAATTAGCTTGGTTTACCATACTTATTCTACTTGATGTTAATGCTAATTTAGTCTAATAGAATTTTTATTTGTTACAGTTATGCTACTGCTTTTACATATTTATGCTAATTTACACTAATATAGTTTTTAATTTCTCTGCTATAGTATTTATATTACATAATATTTAAATTATTTCAATTAGCTCGCTGGGTAAGTCATTATTTAGGTTGCTTAGTAGTATAAGTTTCAATCTTTTCTTTAGTAAGTATTTGCTGATTGAGTTGTCTAATTTTATAGAAAAGTGATTGAATAATTTTGGAACAATGAATTCAAGAGTTCTATCGCCGTAATTATATTTCCGTAATGATAGCATACCTATAATAATTATCCTCCAATAAGCATACACATTATGGAAATAATAGAGACCTCTTAAAATCGTGTAATTTAATACAAAATTTGTATAACAGAAGAACAATAATGTAATAGAACTAGGTAAATAAAATTAGAATAATTAAACGTATCAACAATTCAGGTCGGTGAATTTTTTAGTCTTGCTAGTAATGTAAGGTAGAAAATAGCATTAAAAATAGTCTAATGATAATGGAGTAATAAAAAAATGTAACCATAACTAAACAAACATTTAACCCTTTGCACTCGAGCGTTGCCGTACGGCGCCCGGGAAGTTTATTGCTTCCACTAGTATTTTCGTAGTATTTTTTGTACTTTTTTGGTATGATTTTTCATGGTATAAAAAAATGGTATCATTCTAATTCTGATATCTTAATGGTATTTTGGTAGTATTTTATTTAGTGTTTTAGTATTATTTTCATACTATGTTTTAAGTATTTTTGTGGTATTAAAATGGTATTTTCCAATGTGATATAGTATTTTCTTACATGTGAAAATGGCCTCGAGTGCAAAGGATTAAAAATTTAAAATAAAAAACGGCAATATAAATTCAATCCACTTCGGATTGGTAGGTTGAAATGTAATATTCTCTACACGGGTATTTCGGATTGATTTTTCTCGGTCATTTAATTTCATTATGGTAATAATAGTAAGCAGTAAACTCGTGAAAGTTTAAACGACTACTAAACTTTCATAATTAAATTTACTGCTTTAGCTGCTAATGTAAAATATGCCATACTCTTGCACAAGAATAGAAAAGTTAGACAATATACGTTTATGTTCATTGTAATGGTTATGTGGCTGGGAGAAAATTAAAAAGGCGAGGCGAGAGATAATGTGATGTCCATTGGACAATTCTGCGGTTTAAGGGAAAAATAGATGTAATAAACAATTTTAATTTCTGTTTAAATTATGGTCATATTAATCATATTACCGTTATATATAATGTCTATATGTTATTCTTTACGCTGTATGTTTTATTAAAAAAAAAAAAAAATAATATCATGTATGTTCGACTATAATGTAACGTGTATTCACATTAAATTTATTTACATCTCCTCCCTTCCCAACTCCGCCAAGTTTGTTTACACATGTAGTTGGCTTTACATTAATAACTTTGTGTCTAATGTATCGAAATAGCTTTATGTTTGCTGAATAATATTAAAATAAAATTAGATTTCGATTACTGAAATTAATTTAGTTAGATTAGATTTTGATATTTAGGCCACATCTGATAAGGGAATCGACGATATATAAAAAAACCAGTAAATATGTATTAAAAAATAAAAATAACACGTTACACAAACCGTTACACAAAATCAACTATTGCATTATAATAATTTTTGTTAAGGCTTTTTATGAAATACTTGTGGTTTATGTATTTATCCACATAGATACATTTATATTTCCGGAATGTACCAATCAGACCATTCATTTGAAACTAAACACGATATACATGACATGGACATTTAGACAACTACTTACTTGATATTTGGTCAGTTAAGGTAGATACCCTACGAAACTCGGGTTGACATAGCGATTCTAAAAATACCCCACCCATCTAAAGCGGTTCAAAAGTTTCGAATTTAAGGTATAATAAACAAACAGTAAACATACAACACATACAACACGACCAACTTATATATAGTTTGAGTTATCGTAAAAGTTTAAATCATATTCTCGTAAATAATATTGAATTAGTTAAGAGAGGGATCGTAAGTCGCGTTGGATAAATAATGTAATAACGTCCGAATGAGTATTGCGCGCGATTCACGATCACTAATTAGAACAGAGGTAGAAATGGTAAAATAATTAAGGGGACGAAATGTAGGCTCAAAATGAGACGTTACTGAAGCCGCCGGTTCCTAGAATGTCCCGCCCCAGAATAACCGAGCAGCAAGCACGCGCCGATGGGGGCGTACTAATTCTGGCCAATCAGCGTGCGGGGCGAATTTTAAAGCTTTTCGAGCTTCATTTTTAAATTGGGGCAGTGAGTCTCAAAAGAATCATCGACTCCGGCGAAATATAGTCCGTCAAGTCCGCGCGCAGATTGAAAGAAATCGACCTCATAATTAGGACGCGTCGGACGTCTAAATTTGCATAATAATTGCAACTCGCGAAAAAATGTGATTGCGGGCAAAATATTGTAAAGTCGGACTAAGTAGTGCTTGTGTAAAATGGACTTGTTGTCGGAAATAAAACCGCATTTTTAAACATCTCAAGTATTACTGAACCGATCCTTCCTTAGTACTGAGAATTTATTTATCGGAAAACAACCTGAAAGGCCGAGAGCGGTGGACACGCCAGGGATAACCTATGTAGCAGTTGGCGACGTGAGTTATCATAACACTAACCCTAAAACAATACAGACTACTACAACATCGCGTCGCACGCGGTAGCCGTTAACTGCCGCGATTAAGGGCCTGTACACTGCGTTCGAGATCGACGAGTTTCGTCGGCCCTGAAGCAGTTCTCATACAATGTTGTTATATTAATATCGGATTCCGGTTATTGGAATTAATTTAGTAAGTTTGGTTTTTGATATTTAGTACACATATGATAAAATAATCGACTATATACCTAATAGGCAAAATAAAATAGGTTTAGATAATTTTAAATTCACTGTAAACTATTTGCACAATAAATTGGATTCCGGTTTAAAGTTGATATTTAGGCCATATATGATAATACATATAGCGAGAAATATTTTTAGTTATATCTAAACTATTATCATATCAAAATCGGATTCCGGTTATTGGAATTAATTTTATGAGATTAGATTATTATATTATATCTAAAAACGAATCGACGACTTATACATAAAATGATATGCCATAAATGCTTTTTTAATTCTAACTAAACTAATGTAATTTTAAACCGCATTCATGTTATTTGAATTAATTTTAGTGAGATTTGACTTTGCTGTTTAGGCCACATCTAATAAAAGAATCAGAAATGAGCTGGCTATTTGTAAAAGATATTCGGCAGGGATTCATTATATCTCCTCATTCGTTATAGACTCACTCCTCGGTCTCCAACGTTCCTGACGAAACAGTGGAGAAAGGCAGTCGCGCCTAACTGTACTGTTTCATTGGTGATTGTGTTGTTGTCTGGAGAAGCTTCATGGCGCTGGTATTCTTCGAATCTTGTGTGATACCCATGTTTCCATTGTGGTGAGTTATGCGTTGACAGTATACTTCCTGCAACAAGAGATATTTAAATGTTATAATACAATAAATACAAACAGAGCTGCCATGGAAATCACCGACCGGAATCCGGGCCATCAAAATACTATTATTAAACTTTTGCGATGGGAGACGAGCAGTCTACTCTGGAGTAATGATCGGCTGTGGTAGAGTTAGAACATCTGTCTTGCCATACGTAAGCTTCTACCTTACCACCCATTCACTCCCCCTTCGAAGACTATCTTAAGATGTTTTTTCTATAAAGGATTATTTTCCTGGAGAAAACAAGATATCTATAGAGATGAAACAGATATTTGGCTGGTAAGTCAAGAGCGCCAACATCCACCGCGTGAAGTTATTAGTGAAGCCAATATTAGTGAAGCCATTCCAGGTGACGGCATTTGCGAGATCATAGTAATGATTTAATTTGTACTCGCGGTCTTTTGGGATATTTGATTCACATGGAACAGTTATTTCTTCATTCGGGGATCGGAAAAAAAGTTATATATGGATGGAGGGCTGTGCATCCGAGTTTTTCAGGGAACTGCTATTGCTTAGAGACCGAATCTACTTTCAGGATCCAATCTAAAGCTTCTCGATTATTGAGAAAGGATTTGTAGAGAAATGTTTTTACGTTTAGAGGATATTTATATAGGATTAAAACGGTATACAATAGGATAAACATAGGTAATATAAATAGAATTAAAAAAAATACCCCGTGAAGTTCGTATCTCTCGATCTTTCGGCGATGTTGCAAGCACCGCTGTCCAGGACAGACAGTTGCAACGGCGGTTAAAACATTGCCGAAACGTCGAGAGCTTTGAAACGTCACACGGTAAATTCGTTTTTATCATATTTAGAATGTAAATGAACCGCAATAGCCTTCGATTACATAATTATAATAGTAATTGTATATACTGTCATGAATTAAATAGGTACATATGATTCTGTATATCTCTTTTGATATTTTAATTATAAATATCAATTTAACTTTAATTTAGTTAAACACATCCAGCACGATTTAGTAAACTCCAAAATGACCAGTTGATATTAAATATTTCAAAAATCTTGGAGGAATATATTGAATTCATGTTCTGCTCGATTGCGTTTCTTCGTGAACTAAAATGGGAAATTAGTCCGTGTGAACGAGACAGAGAAATACGCTAGAGCGGAATGTGAAATGAACGGTTGTCACATTTTCGCAATTAAAATTACCCACAAAAGATAAAGCATCTGAATCTAACACCGCACGAAAAGTGTTCAAATCTATTCGGACGAGTAGGTACATGTTTCAACAGGTAGTTTTTATCGGTGATTGTTCTTTTCATATTCCGGTCTAACGTATTGCTCTGTCTTGTTTGCTTGAACGAATTTCAGTTTTAGGTCACAAAGAAAAGCAATAGGGCTCAATATATATAATCGAGTGTCTGATGGTTTAAAGTATGTTTATATAATGTAAGTCAAACTCACAATGATCTCTGCCTCTTAGCCTTTTAAAAACGCCACAAGGATTTTCACTTATCCTATATTTTGTCAGAATTAATTTCACTTCAGATAGAGTTAGCCGAGCCTCCGAATTCACAATTGATTCTGATTACAGGGAATTCGGCCTATTCGCCTGATTTGACACCACGATTTTCCACCTTTTTTTAAATAGACAAAAGCTAGCAGAATTAAGTGGTTATTATAGACGACAGTAAAAACTTTGCTGAACTAGTAAAGTTTTACTTATACATGCATATAGCATAGGATAATAAAATTTAACCCTCCGTGTGCCTGGTGGGGTCTATTAGACCCCAGTAAAGCAATATCTGTTGTATTCATTTAAAAAAAACAGAGCGCGGTTGAGTTTTTTAATAGCTGGCCGTAAGGGGCTCTCTAGACGATCAAGGATGCTTGTCAAGCATCGCGTCGCGGGCTAGGAAGAGATTGTAAGCCCCAAGAAATATGCAAATATTTTTTTTAATATTTACCAAAAATGCCTAATTTTGTAGTTTATACCAGGGAGTCACGTTAATTAGAATTAATTAATTGATGTATGACGTGACTCTCTAGTATAAAACTACAAAATTAGGCATTATTGGTAAATATTGAATAAAATATTTGCATATTTCCTGTAGCTTACGATCTCCTCCCAGCCCTCGACGCGATGCTTGACAAGCATGCTTGATCATCTAGAGCAGCGGTTCCCAATCAATGGGGCGCGCCCCACTGGTGGGGCGCGGGCGTTATTCCAGGTGGCGCGCGACACAATGACTTATAAAACATTCACAATATAGATAATGGGTAAGACAAAAGAAATCTGAGGCAATCTTACATACTGTGTTTTAAATATGTTGAGTTGTAGAGACAAATATAATCATGTTTTTAACGTAATTAAACATATATAATTTGTGGGAAATGGGGAGTATACGTCATTCCGGATACGCATTTAGTGGGGCTCGAAATAAAAAAGGTTGGGAACCGCTGATCTAGAGAGCCCCTAAGAGACTGCTCTTGCATTTCGCAACGCCAAATCAGATCGCCGCGATCGGCAGACAACGGCAGATGTTTGTAAAGTGTAGTCGGATCTCATAGCTTGACTATTTTGGTAACTGGATCGATTGTTGTTTTTACTTGCAAGTGGCACACACTTATGTATTTTATAAGAAGAAATAAGAAGAAATAGGAAAATTTTATTTTCATAAACCCGCTCTGGGTATAGAAATTACATTACGAAAAAATATTATATATATAATAACATTACGAAATTACAAAAAATAGTATTTCTACAAATGAAATTACATTTCAAATTACAATAAAAAGTGTATAAAAAGTTCTGCGATCTAAGCTAACAGTGTATAAAAAAAGTGTATAAAAGTTCTGCGATCTAAGCAAAGCATTCGACTGTATAAACATCAATACCCTGGTAGACAAGCTAAACCATCACGGAATTAGAGGAGTGGCCAATTCACTCATCAAATCGTACCCACAAAACAGGCAGCAAGTGGTGGAGATTAAAATAATTGATGGAATTGAGGAAAAGGCTGAGCAATCGAGTTGTGAAATAGTAAACATCGGTGTGCCCCAGGGCTCAACATTAGGACCTCCCCTCTTCAAACTCTATTGCAACGATTTAGCAACTAACATAACTTGTGCCAAGACTGTCCAACTTGCAGACGACACCACGTGCATTATACATATATATATATATATATATATATATATATATATATATATATATATATATATATATATATATATATATATATATATATATATATATATATATATATATATATATATATATATATATATATATATATATATATATATATATATATATATATATATATATATATATATATATATATATATATATATATATATATATATATATATATATATATATATATATATATATATATATATATATATATATATATATATATATATATATATATATATATATATATATATATATATATATATATATATATATATATATATATATATATATATATATATATATATATATATATATATATATATATATATATATATATATATATATATATATATATATATATATATATATATATATATATATATATATATATATATATATATATATATATATATATATATATATATATATATATATATATATATATATATATATATATATATATATATATATATATATATATATATATATATATATATATATATATATATATATATATATATATATATATATATATATATATATATATATATATATATATATATATATATATATATATATATATATATATATATATATATATATATATATATATTAAAGTTCCTTAAGGTCATATAAGGATTTCTCAATTAAATATTTTTTCGTCTCTTTCCTGAATTTGTCATAATTTTCAATATTTTTCATGTTTTCTGGTAATCTATTATAAAAATTGAGGCTTATGTAATGAGAAGTACGCTGGAATTCAGTAGTTGATGGGTGCAATGCCTGGACGTATAGGGATTTATTCCTTGTATCATGGTAATGCATGTCAGCGTGCGTTACATAACTCTTTTTTTGTTTGTAAAACTCGCACAAACACTCATGAACATATATACCAAAAACGGTGAGAATACGCAGTGTTTTAAAAAGAGGTTTGCATGATTCTCTTTGTCCTATACCTCTCATTTGTCTCACCGCCCTTTTTTGCAGTATGAAAATATCCGTTATATTTATAGAATTACCCCACAACAATATACCATATCTCAAATGAGATTCCACCAATGCATATAGACTTCAATATAGACTTCAGTATGACGATACTAAACGAAGATAATAAAGGAAGGTGTTGTTATAGGAAGACCATTTTGATTCGAGCGACGAAGAAGAGGATCGTGTGTCTGAAAGGTTAGATTCTAACACGGAGCCGGATATGTCTGATGGCGAAGATTTAGCAGACTTGTTGGTCACATGTTAGCTGCAAAATAGATTTGATATAGATACTTGTTTTTACATTTCTAAATACGCATGCGAGAATTGTGAAATTATTTATTTGCTTGGAACATTCAAAAATGTCGTGTGGAAGGAAAATGTGTGCAATTGCCGACTATATCCGATGAGAAGGAATAACGGCTACGGCTAGAAGGAATAACGACTATGGTCTTCCCAAAACTTTATAATTTTTCGATTAGATAGTTATTTTTTTGATGTTATTTTACTTATTAATAATAAATGTATGGACCTTAATGCGAGGCGCTCGTCCACGTCGAGGTATGTTTTTTTAAATTTTCGGTTTAATAAATAGTATATTAGAGGTTTTGTTGTTTAATTTTAATATTTATTACTGGCGTTTATGTAAGTATATCGTATATATATATTTTTTAAAAAATAGTTCAAAACAAAAACATACTTTATATTTGGATCCAACAGACCCCACCAGGTGCACCATGTAACTTTTTCCACCGAGGGTTAATAACAATGACTTAATTAATTTATTACATAAAAGTACTTATTTTATATGTTTATTTTAGTGTACCGTACAATAAATCTAACAATAAAAAAACATAGGTAAGGATTTTACTTATACTCCTATCTAACACGTTCTCCATAATACGCAGCTACATAATATAGGTATAAGAAAATAAATCATGTCTTAGAATTATACGTTCGCATAGTTGCGGTTAATAAATTGATAGTTTAAAAAAAAAACACTAAAAACACGCTTTTATAAATGCACGTAAAAACCACATCATCAGACCTTGAAATCTAATCGTGGCCAAAGTTCATTCCAAGACTTTTCTAACAAGTTCAAACACAGCTATGATACGATGTTCCATCATGAAGTTCCAGTTCATATCTTCCGACTCCATCATCAGATCAGTTCGACAGTACCATTTTATTGCATTGTCAGAACTACATACAGCTGACAATTTTCATGACGCTACGATCCTTGGAAGATGGTTAAATTAGTTACCTTAGATTCCATTACATAGTTACATACAGGTCGACCTAATAAAGCGTGTTAAAAAGAAATAAAACCGTATAAAAAGAATAATTTTGTATTGAAGTAAATAATAATTAGTTACTATATATACACATATTATTTTTTTTAAACTTTACTATTGCTATTATATTTTTTTGTGTCACATCCATTTTTTTACAAATATTACAAATTTTATTTATATTTTATGTTACGGCTATATATATTAAGCGAAGGTAAAATGTATTTAATTCTCTATTTATTTCAATATATATATATTTATTTTAATAAATATATATTTATATATTTTATTTTTGTATATACTTATAAATACAATTTTTTTATATTTTTATTTATTTCAATGTTTTTTATTTTAGTTTTTATAAAAAACAATTTTCTCTTCTTTTGAACATGTTTTCTTTTTTATGTTTAAAATGTTTGCCCTAGAACAAGTGTTCACTTAGTTGGGCGACATGGGACCGATCATCACTAGAAGCGTGACACAACTTGCTGTGGGTTTATTATTTTTTAAGCTAAATATTATTCAATATTATAATAAATAAAATATTATAATATATTAAATAATATAAAATATTATAATAAATAAAATAAATTGATTGTGAAATCTTGGTTTTTCTAAGATTTCGTTTTTTGTATAAACATTTGTATTTAATAATATAATAAATAAAGTCATTAAATGGTATTCATTAATAACCTTTAGCAAGCACAATAAACTTTTTAGGCACTACATGATGATATTAATATTTTAAAAAAGGACTATTGCAAAGCAGAACAACGACAACTCATAGAAACTTGGCATTCTATGATGTAACATGATCTTACTGTTGCTCTAAATCAGTCGTTCTCAAAGTGGGCGATAACGCCCCCTTGTGGGCGCTGGTGGCCTAGAGGGTAAGGGGTAGGCGGTAAGGGGCCCAGAAAAAAATGGGGGGTGTTGAAAAGGTTTAGGGCGGCCACGGCTGAATTGTAATTTCAGCTACTTATTATTTTAAAATTCACTAAATTAAAACCTAGGTACCTACTACACAACATCGATTAGTTAATTCATATTTTTACCCTGTTTGATTGTATACAAATTAAAAATATTTAACTTAGTTTTCGTAGGATATCCCGTGAGCAATCAAGTGTAACGTATATTTTGTGTTTTCTATAGCTATGAATAGAAAACTCGAAAAAGTAGATTAAGTATTTTAATAAAACCTGTATTATTTGACTACTGAGAAATGGTTCGTAAATTTTCCTTGTCCTAGCAATAGTGACTGCATTGACGTCACGGCTTCTCCTGCGCGTGCGCCGGCCGTCGGGCTGCGTTGGTCCCGATTATTAATGCGGTCAACCCGTTTTAGCTGCGTTTATGCCATAATAAAAGTCATTACTTAATTCATCATAACAAATCATCAGATTCATCCTTCACATGAGGTTAGTTTTAAAATTAAAATTGATTATAGGATAGAGAACGAATTTACCGCGTGAAATTTGTAGCACACGACGTTTCGGTGACGTTGCAGCCGCCGTTGTCCAGGGTAGACTGGACGTCACCAAACGGCGGCTGCAACGTCACCGAAACGTCGGGTGCTACAAATTTCACGCGGTAAATTCGTTCTCTATCCTATTTATAATGTCAAACAACCGCGATAGTCTTCGATTTTATAAAATTGATTATGTTTGTTTTAATTTGAACGAAAAATACTCTTAATATTATAAAGTTGCATTTTAATTGCTCCCACTAGTAAAAAAATCTCGATTAGAATTAAAGTAATGAATGTCATTGTGGTTTTTAAGATGATGTAAAGCAAAAAAAAATGGGGTGCGCTGAAAAATAATTAATATTCAAAGTGGGCGGTAGACGAAATTCGTTTGAGAACCACTGCTCTAAATGATGCATCATTATGTTCTTGCATATTAATACTAATATGCATATTAAAGTCTCTTTTGTATTATCATATTTATGAATTTAGTAACTGATGTAAAGCAATTTATTTTTGATCTCCAAGGCAGTTATGCCATGCTAAGTTGCTAAGCAATAATTATGCGTGAATAAATTAAACCGTGTTTACTATGCAATCACATACGCTATTGAGGGTTGTTGCTCGCTTACCATGTAAAATATGGCGTCAAGCATGTACCTAACCACTTACATGCGACGTTTGTGACCTTTTGAACTATGGCGTACCAGCGTACAATTTTCTGGGTCCTTGACCTATGAAAGCTTGAGAACGAAGAAAACGAACTGATTTTATCTCAATCCAAGCAAAGCAGTGAGAATGATAACCGTTTTATTGCAATCTCGTGACATGTGCGATAGTGAGTTACATAATTTCGTTTTTCTACAACGACTTTTACAAGTAAGCTTTTAATGCATGCCGCTAACGTTAAAAATGACAAGTTATTTCACTACTGAGAAATCTCTGTTAGCCTTCATTTACAAAGGACAATGAGAAAAAATGTATGAGCGCTGAACAATAACGTATTTACGATTGGAAATATCTATTTATCTACAATATTTATGACTACTACAACTTACCTCACTTTGAATCTTCTTATCTTTTGAACTTTGAATCTTCTTAAATATGGCTATTTACACGAAAACCTCAAATGCCAATTATTTATTTAAAATATACTTTTTGCAGTGAAGATCCATACAAGATAGTATTCAAATTCAAATTCAAATTCAAAATTCTTTATTTATCAATAATATTACATTAATTTTTAAAATTCAAAGCCATCCTAACTAGGCCTCGCCTGTACTAAGGTAGGCTTAATATAAAAAAAAGTATAGTGGTTTACGTAACTACATAGCTGTAATACATCTTTGTATGTTATTATGGTACATTTGAGAAGTTAAAAATAGAATAAGAACGCGTAATAATATTAAATTTAGGTACATATATAAATATATACATACATATATAAATAAATATATACTTTATAGATAAATATAAAATAATACTATATATATATACATATATCTCACAAATCGTGCACTATTTTAATATATATGTTATTAATGTCTCCGTTTCTTGTCGACCCATAGTCAAAAGTGACTTAGTTAGGGTTTTCTTTACGCCGTGACTATTCCTAGATTTCAATCCTGCAGGAAAAACACTATTCATTTTGTTGAACAGTCGAGGAGCAATGTAAGAGAAGTGTTTTTGGTGTATATTATGGTGTATGGTCACTGTGCTCATCAAGTTGAACAGCTGATATTAGCATATTAGGTACATACAATTACGTCAGTAAACAGAGCGGGAGTGAAATCATGAGACACAGAGTTCAAGCAACATATCCCAGTATTTCCCTTCCATACTCGTATACCTACTGCTGAAAATTTCGTGCTTTCTTAGGAATATATAGTTTATACTCGCACATCGTATATAGTTAATCGTTGGGGGTATTCTGCAACGATTTTCGTTTAACCCTTGGAGTAAATGGGTATTTTCATGGATGCATCTGTCTCTTTTGCAGGATTTTCGGCGACATCGACCTTAAAGTACTATAACTACGAAACTACTACACCAATCATAAAAAGAACAACTGCACAATGATTGCATTGAAATTTCGAATATAGAATATTGAAATATCATTTTGTAAAACAATGAGATAATTATGAATAAATATGAGAACGTCAAAGAAGTGAAAAAAACGCGGAACCAGATCTGGTCGTATCATACTCAACGGATAATTGTTTCAGAACCAGATTTGGTCGTATCATACTCAAGGGGTTAAATAGTTATTAAAAATATAATGCATGGATATGTTAGGTGGCCTTGGCAATATAGGTAATTAGCCATAATATAGGATATAAATCAGAAAAACCTTATAATTGAGATCAGACGTTGGAGTAATTTAACGTAAGTTGGACGTATATTCAACATAAAGAGAACAGTCCATTGGTGTATTGTTAATATCTATTAAATATGTGGGCCCAAAGTAATCATTCTCTTTTAAATTATTTATTGAATTTATAACTGAAGTGTGTCAGATGTGAAAAAATAAATACCATTATTTTTGTCGATATGGCATTGGCCAAAAAAATTTAATGTTTAAAAGTTTAAAAAAAATATATAATAATATAGTATTATTAGGTATTTGAATGAGAAGACCCACGAAAGAGTGTGCTGTGCACGTGTTTTCTATTACAGCTTTTTGCAGTCTGGCAATTACCGTAAATGTGTATAGTTAAGATTGTATTGTTAAGATATGTAAATGTGTATTGTTAGGATCACAATTCTCGTTAAAAAACTGTATACCAGTTTGGCAAGATTTTATTATTTAAAAAAAAATTATTTTTTTTCTCTGAAAAAAAAATACATGTAAAAGAAAAAAGAACTGTAACCAATGATGAAGAAGCTCGTGATTTAATAAACCGAACCTGGCCAATCGACCATCGCCACTGCTTCTGCGTGACAGCGTACAACCAGAGATTTCGTTACAAGCAGTCGCAGAATTGCAGGAGTTGCGGCTGGAAACTCTTGGTCCAGCCGCCCCACCGTACTTGCCACCGTACTTGCCAGACATATTTTAATAGTTTTTAAAAGTTTTATTTAGATAACTTTTCACAAGGGACAAAAATCAACTTTGAAGAGTCAGTGAAAAACGCCTTCAAAGTATTCATTGGTTCAAGCAACTACGATTAAAATGACAAATCTGCATAGATAGGTGTCAATATTTCTATTAATTAAATATATATTTTTCATACCAAATTGTTGCCCTCAATTTTCTTTATAGAACAACAACTTCATAGGTAAGGATGCAATACGATAATTCTAATTTTACACTGGTTTTCTATAATAAAACATTATAAACTCTAGAAGTTTCGATCTTAAAACAACAAATTTTAATAATCTGACTCGTATAGAAAACTTACAAATAAAGACATTATTTTCCAGAAATTACAATAAAACAATAAATGGTTGCTATAGAAATTAGAGGTTCATATAAAAATATATAATTACAAAATTTTAACAAAAAAAAACGTTTTTTTTTATAAGTGCAGCAAGCAGCCCATTCACGATGAAACTTAGAACGGGCTATCATCATTTACATAATGCGTATACAACATTTCGTCTCTGTACTGTTGACCGTTGAGGAGTCCCCTCGTCGGGAGCCAATTCATGAAGCGGACGATAGGTGGTCTCACGGTTTTCTACAACCATAAAATTTTCTTGTTTCAATTTTAATAATAGTTGCAGATAAAATGGTGTAGGATATGCTTGTTAAAAGTGAGTTTATTTAGTTTAGAAAAATTAACACAAACTTCGTTTCCCACAAAATAAAATGATAATCATAAATGGCTATTTTCGCTGTCTGGCTGGCTGGATGGCTATTTTATTCGAAATCATAAATCATTCCTCTAATTTCGCCAAACCTACTTCTAGCCAGTAGGTAAACGATTTATGTTAATTTTGGCCCAACAATCTGTTATATCTAATTAAAGCTAAGTTTTACACATGCTAATAGCTGCATAGAAATATAAAAAAATATTATCCGAAAAAGCAAAACCTATAAGGAAAATATTTGGGGTGTCTCCTTTTTCTATTTAAACTAGCTCGAATAAAACCCCTAATTCAATGTTAAAATAAATACGTTGAGATATTATATAATATTATTATACCGTTCCACTTCATTATTGTTTCCTCTATTTGCTATTTAGACATTTATCTGACATTAGTCATAGTCATAGTCATATTTTATTAATTCCAAAAATTACATACTGTGGAATACGTCATTTTACATTTTCTAGAAGTTATTACAACTTCAATACGTGTACATATACTTTTTTATATGTAAGGGCAAGGCACCATCAGATCAATTATAAAAATCAAATCAAACAGACTCAAATAACAAAAAAAATGTAAACAAAAGTTTTTAAATAATTTATCAATAAGTTTTAAAAAATAGTCTATCAAAAATTTAAAAATAATCAGTTAATTAACAATAAGTTTTACAATAAAATTAACACTACGGTGACAAAATACAGAGCAAATTTGATAAAAGATAAACTATTTTTTAAAAACCAAGACGGCCTTGTCAAATTCATCAAAATTATAGGTAGCACGGATGGTTAAGTTTTCTTAATGCATTTCTTAAATGCAACCTCTTGAAGTGTTTTAATTTCTGTTGGCAACGAGTTGAAAAATTTAAACCCCAAATATAAAAATGATTCCTGGTATGAAGAAAGCCACACTTTGGGAATTACTACATTATTATTATTGCGAGTGTTATGTTCATGCAGTCTCGAATGCTTTTCCTCATTTTCCAAATTTGCTTCGCATAAATTAATCACTGATATATAAATTCATTATGGGAGATGTGATATAATATATAAAATACCGCAGTGCTACGCCAAAGATACCTCCCCCCGCACGCGCGATGAGCGTAGATACTCAAAGTACTCGTCTGCGATTGAGTCGCCCGGGCCTGTTCCTAGAAGATTACATAATTATAGTTACTGTCTGGAGATTGGGATTTGTAAAATAAACCGAAGAGTTTGTGATTTTGTAATTTCTATAAAGTAATAAAGTACATTTTTAAAAGCACTTTACAAACGCTGGGTTTACGATTATTCACATTTTCCGCAAATTCGGTTGATTACGTAATCTTGGGGGAAGGGGGGGGGGGGGGGTTAGGCAGCTGATTACGTCTATTGACAGGGGGAGGAAGGGGTCCGAAAATCCCAAAAACGTGATTACGTAATATGTGGATGGCCCCTTATATAAGAACTTCTGACGAATTGACAGATGACAAACAAAAGGCTACGTTAACTTTCAAACCGAACGCATCCAAATTAAAACGTCAAAAATCATCTGTTTGTTCGGCGTCATAAATCAGATGTTTACTTAGCTTCATTAGTAGGTGAGCGTTTTTTTTTTACCTTTTTTTAGCTGTATTTTTTTCTGTCTACGTTTTCACTGTGCCATCTCAATGTTCTTTAATTTTCTCTGGGTCTTCTACTGCCCCTTGAAAGTCTCAAACGCCCAAAAGGGGGCATTATCGCCCACGTTGAGAACCTATGGTTTATCTCGACAACGTGTTGTACAAATTTCGAATTACTTTTGCTAATTCGATTAATCCTTAGATAGGCGGAGAGTGCATACGTTTGGCATGACTATGACAACGTTTATCACTTTATAGAAAAGCAAACAAAACATTTTATATTACCACTGCTACTTAAAAGGAATAATTTTTAATTTTTTAGGGAATATTAGAGTATTGAATTGATTTAAAAAAATTCTTTAAAATAAAATTTTCCATATCTTTTGACATATAGCAACAGAAAGATAAAAAACTTATCTTTATATCCTCTGGTTGCTTATCTGTCTGCCCACCAGAATGTCTATCTGTCTCTCTGGTAAGCACAAGAACGCGTTATACGATTTCAAAAAATCTTTCGGTAATCCGTTTTATTCGTCGACTAGCTGTTGCTCGCAGCTTCGGTTCGCTTAGAGTTTCAAATCGAGTTCCTAATTTAAGTAGGGTGGCGTTTACTTACATTCTGAGACTCTATATTTAGGTATATAGAGCAAAAATTTAAGACGTCCCTCTCAGGTGCACGCTATCTATCTCGCAGACGTAGGTACGCGTCTTGTCCCTCGTCACCCGACGCCTTCCGCTGAACGCTGACCTTGCTGGGCCAGCCGCCGCGGCACCGCCGTTAGATATTTCGAGGTGCTTGAACGCGTTACTAATTTCGTGATATGAAAAACTAAAAACTTACGGTAAATGGCTAATTTTATCTCCATTTAACACTTTTGGTGATGGAATAATTTATGTTGATATTCATATTTTATTGCTAATGTCTTCAACTAAATATTGCCAATTTATTTTAAGACATACAAGCAGTTATTGTAGTTTAAATATAAAATTTCGATATATACTGTCGCGGACTTTTTAATAGATCTTTCTAAGGTAGAGGTTTTTGTCCTACATTATTTATACATAATATATCAAACCGTTTTATCGCCGCACGCCGATAAAGCAACTCAACAGTACATTTTGCTATGACCAGATTTACATATATCCTGATTTCGTATTAAAAACCAATATTTATCACAATAAAATACAGCCTCATCGATAATGTAGCTTTCCATTAATGGAAGAATTTTTGAAATCGGATGAATAGCTTCGGAGATTACCTTCTATATACAAATTTACATACTTTACTTCTTTATAATATTAGTATATATAGGCGGTACTGTTTAGGGCTCAGCACTTGTAATGGATCGTGGAAAAGAGAGGAAAGAAACTGTAGGGACTTCAGTACCTACATATCGGTCAACAAAAGCATGACTAACCAATAGATTCTATAGAAATTCATAAACGCAAATACAATCGATTCTACACGTGCACTGCCATTAAATTCCATCTAATTTCGGTAATTAATGCAGTCACAGCCGGTGAGTAATGCATTTTTCTTCTAATCGATCGGATCGACACACTTATTTCCACCACTCCTTCAGCATTGTGTCATGTATCATGGTATATAAACCAGTACATTCGACCAATCAATTATCATTCTCTGGTAGTCACCCTCCGCGCTCATTCTTCGAGTAAACATCCGCGATCATCCTTCCTCGAGCGATCACTTTCTAACCGCGCGCCGCGATCAATATTCGGGAACGTTATACTGGCAATATAGTACGATACGGCATCATATTAAATTCACTGCAAATAAACTGTTAAATCGATACACCAATATTAAATAAACCTTCTGATAAAGTAAATTGCATCTCATTACGGAGTTAAAGGACTAGTTGACACCCGGCTCTCACATCAAACATCTTGGAGTCAATGGGAGTCGGCTTCCCGTCACAAAACCAAGACAAAAGGTAAGACATTCCCTTCACCGACAAAGTATGCCGCATTTTAAACCTCTACGCGTCTGCGAGCCGTTGCGGTAGGAACAAAGAAGTGTAATTTTTCCGCATTACGTTGAAACACGTGGTAAACCTAATTTTTTCACTGCTATGAACTTTCTCGCTCTCCGACACGATCTTACCCGAACAATAAAATTCCACGTTTAACTATCAGATAAATGTCTCTTAGTGTACACAAGATGTAACACTCCGAAGTTACGGGCAGTATATCTCTCTTTATCGCTTTGAGGCTTTCAGTGGCAAAGTTCAGGGGCGCTTACATAGAAACAATACTTCCGTTCACAATCATTTTGAAGAAAACGCAAAGATAGGGCTTTGTATACACGAAAAATTATGCCATTGATGCCAGCTACACTATTGGCGATAAAAGATTCAATAATTAGAACTTGATTTTTATGTAACACGTTGTTAAAATAATATGATGTTAAATTTGAATTATTATAATGTAAATATTCATATGAAATTCATAATAATTTTTCCCTTATTATTTATTTACTAACCTGACGAGTGTCCCAAAAAAGAGGGTGTGTGTTTTTATAATATAAAAATTTGAGTCTGGCGAAGGTATGGGCGGCCATGTGCGCACAGAGAAACTGTTCAGATTAACAAACTAATTTCGTGTCTTCGCATTCTAGCATAATGATTAGCATGGCTGGATGAAAACCTGAATATTTTATGTGTTATTCGCTGCTGTCAGATCATTAACAATAGATCATGTCATTTTTATTGATGAAAACAGTTGAAGTCGAGTCTATGAAAATTTAACGATTTTTAGATACAGCGATACGGCAATTTTACGATACGACAACGTTCGGCGTCATTCTATTGATGGGAGTAATAAACTTTAATGCTAGGGTCGTGTCCTTTATCTGGTATAATGAGGTGTATAGGTGAACGAAAGACAGAAATAGATTCCGAGTGATATGCCCCTGCGTTGCACCGCTGACGGTTTTGTTAACATTGCCAACTTATACATTCAGAGAAAAGCATATGAAATCTACGATCAAATAAAAAGCATAAATTTGGAAAATGGCACCTAACACGGTTTAATTGCATGCAACACTAAAACCTGCAAATCTTCAGTTTAGAAAATATTTCTGGTTAACTAATCGTTGCGCCCGCTTTGGATTACGATTAAAATTATACAAAATATCGAAGAAGTGATTCTCGAAGCAGGTTCGGGAAGAAACCAAACTGGGAATAAATAGACAACCGCAAAAAGAATGTCGAGCGGCCTGCGCTCCGCATCAATGCTACACGCAAGTCTGAAGCTAATCACCTTCGATGCTCGGCTTTATTCGGCCAATACGCGATGTCCTCCTTTTGGGGTGCGCAACTCAAGGGATTTACCCGATATATTTGGGGTCTCTGTTGTGTTCAAACCACTGACTAGACATGCATTTCGTGGGATACAGAAAGTAGACGGTGATTAATGGCATCTTCTTCTAGTTATTTAGGTATTTTTTTAAAAAAAAATCCCTCATTTCATTTAACTTATTGCAAAAAGGGAGTTTACAAAGAGGCGGCGTGCTGATTTTGCATTAGTATTTACGCATGTCTTATCCGAAGCAAAGCAATTGTTTGAAGTTACATTTACGTTTAGACAGGTATATTTGTAGTGCGAGTGGTCGTAGGCAGGAGTGAATTAGATCGTAATGGGAGCAATCTGAGCGAGATAACTAAAATAATTCAAACCCCGCGATTGACCTAAAATTTGTATACGTTTCATTAAAAAATGATTTATATTGATGCAATCGTATCGCGAATTATTTGAGTAAACTCCCGTAGTATAAAATACAATATTCAGTGTAAGGCATCGAATAAATACGGGAAATATCTCTATGCTTGTGTATATTTAATTGTTCGAGGCAAAAACATGCAGCCCCGGGCGGGTATTTTTGCAGCCTCGGGTACAGCCCCATAATTATAATAATAAGCATTTACCAGTGGTTCCAATGACCCATCTACGCTTTTTCTTTGTCAATATTTACGATCCTAAAGGGGAATATAAAAGTTTGCCCAGACGGGGATCGAGCCGGATGTATTTATTTTATTTCGATTTATAGCTAAGCAAATCGGAGTTGACCTATTCAAGAGAAAGTGCAAACATTGGGGTAAGAATAGTCAAAGTGCACTTTTACTGCGATCAAAATAATATATTACATCAGCGGACGCAGCGTATATGCACTTAGCACTAATCCTGTATTTTGAATATTATTTTTCAGTTTTTGCGTGGTATACTTTTTTATAGTCGATTTTTTTGCGGCTGGAAATAATGAATGTTTTTCATACGTCGGATCAATATGAGACATTTTTTTGTGCTACATAACTTTAAATAGATACATCTAACAATTGATTTTGTTCGTTAAGAGCTCGCTACAAGTAATCTCTAATCATTAAGAGATTTATTAAATTAAGATAGCCCGTCCTAAGTTTTACTATGACATGGCTGCTGCACCCAGGGTTACCTCGGGACTGGGCATTTTAAAAAAACCTTGTTTTTTAAAATGTGTTTTTACTATTAACTCATTTATATTCCTCTTAGCTATATGGATATTTCAAACAAATTAGTTTTCCTAGCTCATCTGTAAACCTAGATTTATTTTCGACTTCTTTTACATTATTAAATAAATCATTATAACACTGAAGCACTAAGTATTTGAAATGAAATGAAATGAAATGAAATGAAATGAAATGAAATGAAAAATACCTTTATTGTACTAACAAAAAAAAATTACATGGGTAAAGAAAACTTAAATTCTATTTTAACTTAGTACAAACGGCGGGCTTATCGTTTCACGATTTCTTACAGCCAACCGTGTAATATTAAATAAAAGTATCAATACAGCTCACATACATAAACATATACACATAAATATACATATACATACATCCAAATATACATACATACATAAAAAATATAATTTATAATATAATATATGTATATTATAATAATAAATACATAGAAACTACAGATAAATAATAATAAAAATAACTGCTTATATAAAATGATAGATATTACAAAGTTCTTATGCTTCTATCCAGTCAACAACCCAACGAAAGGGGGAAGGGGGGAGGGGATAGGGGGAGGGTTGGTTCTTAGTTGATATTTTGAGGGAGAAAATGTTTTTTCAGTAACGCCTTGAAACAGGGTAAGGATGTTGCATGACGAATAGCATGCGGAAGCTGGTTCCAAAGTCGAGCAGAAGGACGCTAAATGAGTTAGTGAAAAAACAAGACTGATGTAGTGGAATTGCTATGGTGTTGTCCTGACTTGACCTGAGTGGAACACCATGACTTCCTAACGGGAGAAAGAGGTCTTTAAGGTAAGGAGGTGCTATGGGACTATTTAGGACTTTATAAAGGAGTGAGAGGGCATGCAGATTTCTGCGCTCACGAATTCGAAGCCAATGGAGTCCATCGCGATATTCGCTTACGTGATCAAATTTACGCAAGTCGAATATATATCGTATGCAGATATTTTGTAGCCGTTCGAATTTATCCAGTATCTTCTCTTTAATATCTATAGTACCGACATCAGCATAGTCTAGAATTGGAAGTAGAAGTGTTCTTACTATAGTTTGCTTAGTTGCTGCTGGAAGGAATCTCTGTAACCTTCGGAGGCTATGAAGGCCATTGAAAATACGACGACTAATTTGGTTGGCGTGTGCCTGCCACGAAAGAAATTCGTCCATGACTATTCCAAGATTCTTGACAGTTTTGGTATACTCAATAATATTACCGTTTATTTTGAGGGGTGACATTGACGTTTTGTTAGTATTAGACTTGAGTTTCTGGCCACCAATCACAATCGCTTGTGATTTGGCTGGATTTATGATTATGCCATGTTTTTCGGCCCAACTTGATATTTGTTCTAAATTAGAGTTCATAGTCGACACGGCAGAAGGCAGGTCATCAGGTCTGGCATGGAGGTAAATTTGAAGGTCATCAGCATATAAATGATAGGATGTAGTTAAGCCCTTGGCAATCGGGTTAATGAAGATAGAGAAGAGCAGTGGGGATAGGACACACCCTTGCGGGACACCAGCTGTGAGCTCGAGCAAGTCTGATTGGCCCTCAGACGATTTAACACACTGGTAGCGTCCGCGCAAGTAGGAGTCAAACCAACTCACCACTCCTTTAGAGATATTGAGCGATCGGAGTCGCTCAAGTAGAAGTTCAAAGTCGACAGAATTAAATGCGCTACTGAAATCAAGCAGCGTGAGAATAGTTAGTTTTCTATCATTCATAGCGCGTCTAATGTCGTCGGTAACTTTGACTAGTACAGTAGTGGTACTGTGACCAGGGCGGAAACCAGACTGAAGGGGATCTAACAATTTGTTGTTATCTAAGAAATTATTAAGTATTTATTTTATCAGGAATTTAGATGTTCGTTGATTCATAGGCTGACAGAATTGTTTCTCCTGCGAGTGTAGCGTGAGTGTAAATATTGCATGCTTTGTTGATTTTTCATCGAAAATCGCATATCATTTTCAGGAAAAAAGTACGGTATTTCGTCAATCTATCTAACCGAACCTAGCGATGTGAGGTCTACAACTACTTGTTGGTGGTATATTAACAACAGTTCTCATAATTTAATATTGAATACTATTAACTAGATCAGCGGTTCCCAACCTTTTTGCGGCTATTACCCATAAAGCTGGTTAGATGTTAGGAAATATCTAAAAAAGTTTAGTTTCAAAACAAATTACCAATTCTTTATTTTTCTTTAATATACAAAAAGAACAATTGGAAAAAATGTATAGGCGCTGGACCCATCTCTTAAATAACAATAACGTTTTTACCATTAAAATAATCTATTTATCAATATCACGTGTGACTAATATCACTTACCTCAATTATGAGCCGTTTCGGAGTTTCAGGTGGGAAATCTTGGTAAATATGGCTAATTGCACGAAAATCCCCATGCCAATTATTTGTTTAAAATATATTATTTGCAGTGGGTAGTCGGGCGGTATCGACTACAATGGGCGAACCCGTTACCCTAGGCTGCTATAATAATATGTTATCGATCTTTTAGTCGTGGGATGAACGTAGAAGACTTAGAGACAAGACAATCTACTGTATAGCTCCGCCAAAAAGCCCGATAGAGACCTACGCCTTACGGCGAGGCACCGGGAAAGGTACCCAGAGGGCAGCCTCACCCTTTAACTACCAGTATTGGTAAGATATCTTTGTCTGCAGTGAAGATCCATAAAATATTGTATATTATGATTTTATTTATTTATTTTAAACAACATGATTTACAGACGAATGGCTATGATATTCGGTATACAGTACAATAAAACGTGTAGGAAAAACCAGTTGAACCCATAGCCGTTGGCTCATCGCATACCTAACTGAGCAAGAACGCCCGTATCTAGGGATGCTGATATTTGATTTAGCATATTGCGAGCTGACATGCATGACGTTCGGTTATATAATTATCATTGGTACAAAGTTCAAAACATTCATTCTTGCATAATATAAATACACAAGCAAAAAGAGTTATACCAACAAACAAAAAAAAATGTATAGTAGTAAGAAATTATTATTAAACCCAACACCAATATATAGTAATACATAAAACAATAAATACATATTTAAAATAAATATACATACTAATATAAAATACTAATATACACAAAATGTATACATGATATACGGTCACTGAACACGACATATTAAACAGCTGACTTTAGCATATTACATACGTTAGGAAACAGAGCGGGAACGAAATCACGAGACACATTTGAAAATCCAAGCAACATATCCCAATATTTCCCTTTTATATACTGCTAACAAAGTCTAGCATTCTTACGAATATATAGTTTGTACTCACACAGCGTATCTAGTATATCGTTTTGGATATTTTGCGACAGTTTTCATTTAAATAGTTAATTAAAATTCAATACATGGACGCGTTAGGTGCCCTAGGGGATATAGGTAATTAGTCATATTTAATTAAATATACGAGTAACTCAGAAACGGCTCATACATAATTGAGATTAGTCGTTATTGTAACACAAGTTCTATATAAAGAGATCTTTCCATTGATATATGATTTACAGCTATTGGACAAGTGGGCCGAAAACGCCCATTCACTTTTATTACAAATAAATATCTAATTCACCAAGTATTCCTTCATGATTAGTGATTAGGTACCTACCTAATATCTAACTACCTAGTTAGACCTGATAAAAATGATTTTGTAATAATTTTGTTTTGTGATTGAACAATGAACCAAACCATATCCTGTATTTTTACCCTTCAGAGAATTCTGTTTAAGGAGCTCTCTAGACGATCAAGCATGCTTGTCAAGCATGGCATCGCGGGCTGGGAAGGGATCGTAAACCGCAGGAAATATGTTTTTTTTTATTATTTACCAAAAATGACTAATTTTGTAGTTTCTACCAGGGAGCCACTTTAATTAGACGTAATTGATTGATGAATGACGTGACTCGATGGTATAAAACTACAAAATTAGGCATTTTTCGAAAATAATAAAAAAAATAATATATTTGCATATTTCCTGCGGTTTACGATCTCCTTTCAGCCCGCTAAGCAATGCTTGACAAGCATGCTTGATCAATTTGTGGATAGTCATTAATAGCCATTTGGGGGTTATTAGCCCAGGTTGGGAATCGCAGAAATAGATAAACTTTACCATCATTTTTTTGGGACTTATTAAAGTGCCATCTCCTATCGGAGGTCAGCGGTCATTGTGGCCACTTGGGCCCGCGATGATGCGATGCGGAACAAATCGGTGGTGCTCGAGTTGAACCATTCAACGAGGTTTTATAGGCAGTGGGTTCTTCTTCGGCCAGGTCTCGGCGGCCTTTTATCTTTCCTTGCAGGATTAATTTGAGAAGGTGGTATTTGTTACCGCGCATTATGTGGCCCATATATTGTAATTTCCTTCTCGTTATGGTCTTCGGTAATTCCAATCATTTGTGCGTTCTTTGCAGCACCGTGTCATTTGTGACTATCTGTCCAAATTTTGAGCTAAAGTACTATTCGCTACAAAACATGACGTAAATATATACTAAGTAAATATATACTCAAGACAATATTTTTTTATGCAAACAGTTCTGAGTTGGACCAGTTCGTGCCGCACGTGTTATTATAACATTCAAAACGATGGAAAACATGACTCGTTGTGTTTACTCACATAACATCTATTCTATTATTTTCCTGCTCGAGTTTTCCCCGAATATTCCCTATTCGCATAATAAGTATACGAGGGAGGGGGGGGGGGCATTTTGGCCTGTAGTATATTGCCGGCAAACTGAGCAGGAGAGTGTTTTTATCGTTTCGCGAGAATGTTACGATCTGAAACTTTTATGGTTTTATGGTTCACGATAAGCATTATATGCTTTTTGTGGCCTGTACGAGACCTTATAAGTCCAGCGTCGCTGATGGATTCTTTACGACCTGAGCTAGGAGGAACTTTTGGCTTCTAAAAAACAATTAAAACTATCTTGATCTTGTAAAATATTTAAGCGGAAGTTTCTTTTTATTAAAATAAACGTGGTGATATTAGTAAAACTATGTTTTCTTATAGGTAAGGTATATTCATTAGGGCGAAAAAGTTCAAAATTTGTAGAAGCAGAAAGAAGAAAGAAAGAAAAATTGTTTATTTTACCAAAAACACTAACAATTATAGCATGCTAGCCCGCGGCTTTGCTTCGCGTAAAGTTTTGAAACGATTTGTTAATTTAAGTAGGATGGTGTTTATTTACCTTCTTAAATGCTACCATTAGATATATAGTGCAAGACGCCCCTCCTCAGATGCACGCTACCTACACATCTCGTAGACGTACCCGTCTTGTTCCTTGTCACGCGTTACTAATTTCATAATATATCTATATCTATACCGCCTTAAAACTTACAGTACATTACTAATTTTATCTATTTTTAACACCCGTGATAATGGATACATTTATTTCGCTAAGGATTCTTATTTTATTGTTAATGTCTTTAACAAACCCTGCCTACTTATTTTGTTTTAGACATAAAAGCAGTTATTGTTGCTGAAATATAAAAGTTTAATATGTGCTGGCGTTCACCTTTTTATACACCTTTCGGGCCGATATTGGCGTTCACCTTTGAAGCCGATATTTTTTTCTATATTGTTTTCACACATTTCAAACCGTTTCCTTAGAGCACGCCGATAAAGCAACTAACCAGCTCATTTTTCTACAACTTGATTTACAAATATCGTGACTTTTTATTGAAAACTAATGTCTATTACAATAAAATATATCCAATCAATAATGGAACTTTCGATTAGTGAAAGAAATTTTGAAATTGGGTGATTTTTTTCGGAGATTACCCCATACATACAAAGCTACAAACTTACAAACTTGTAAACATTACTTCTTTATAATATTAGTATATATTTAAATTCTATTTTTAATTGATACAAAAAGCGGGATTATTGTTTCACGATTTGTTACAGCCAACCATTACATAAAAATAACTAATTAAACAGTTTACCTTCTAGCTTAATTTACGTAAATATAGAAACATATTATATAAATATAATAATATACTGTATGTAATAATAGATAGTTAGGTACTACAGGTAAGTAATAATACCTACTTTTGTAAAATGTCTACAATAAAAAGAATGTCCAATAAAAAAAAAAAACAAAAGGAAGAGAAGGAGTAGAGGGGTAGGGGGGGGGGGAGAGTGATAAAACTAATATTTCGAGAAAGAAAATGTTTTTTCAATAACGCATTGAAGCTGTTTAATTAACGAAGTTGCTTGACGGATAACAGGCGGAAACTGGCTCCAAAGTAAAGGAGAATGGACGGTAAAGAGTACACGGATTTAATATTAATTCATATTACGAAATTCCTTGCTTATTTTACAATACCTATACGTTAATACAAACTATAGGTCCTATCGAAAAAAAAAATGATACTACCAAACATATTTGGTTTAATTGTTTACTAACACATTTTGTACAACTTACCAATACTTAAGTTAAATTCACCAGGCTTATCTAATTAAAAATGCAAAATAAAGTTTAGTTTAGTTTATTTTTTTCGAAATAACTCCCTGTCAAATTTACTTTATAAAATTTTACTAATAACGACAGTAATTCGTACCAGTACTATCAGTAGTAGTTGCTAAATTAAAATATATTTTATTAAATAACATACGTTGTTTAACTTTGCTATAGGTACTTTACGATTCATTGTACTAGTTGGAATAAGTAAATTATATAAATAATAAAAAAATATAAAATCTACCATAAGTAATTTTAACACTTGCTTTTGTCATTAATTTAACAATATCTTTCTGGTAATTTTAACATTCTGGTTTTGTATTGACTTTTGTACATTTTATAAGAACATACGTTAACATTACAAAACTTATTTTAACAACGGCCGTTTAGTAAACTCAACCACATGTTTTTTTCTGTGTAGGTGGATAAATATGTGTGATGTAACAGTATTGATATGGTGTTAATCTGACTTGATCTGAGTGGAATACAAAAGAAGTCTTTGAGGTAAGGAGGGGCAATGGGACTATTTAGGATTTTGTAAAGGAGTGAGAGGGCATGCAGCTTTTTGCGTTTATGTATTCGAAGCTAGTGGGGTTCGTCACGATAGTCACTTAGGTTATCAAATTTACGCAAGTCGAATATGTATCGTATGCAGATATTCTGTAGCCGTTAGAATTTATGCAAAACATTCTCGTTCATGTCTATAGTACTGACATCAGCATATTCCAGCTTTAATAAGCCAAAACTTTAAATATTACATCGTTTTAAATTATTTAAAACTATCGTAATTTAAACTAGACGTCCCGTTACAAAAATTCGTTAGACAAAGAAAATACAAGGCGCCCGTAAAACCCACAACAGAAAAAATGCCCCTCATATTCACGCTGCTGATCGCCAACATTTTTGTGGCTAATAATATCATATCATATCACTCGTAACTACTTCAGTAAGTAACTTTGGCATCAAATAAAATCAAGCCGGGAGTAGCAGTTTTGGGTAGGATGATTCTGTGGAAACCCTCAAAAATCGCATTGGTTTGGTATCTCCTGGAAGCAGAAGCGTCCGGTGTCTGCGGTGTTGAATGTAATCGCTGTTTGTCGTTGGTTCGACTTGCAGCCGCCAAAAGCTATGTCCACACTTTATTTATTTATTTATTTATTTATTTAGTAGTAACACATCTAATAAAAAGTTAATGTCATATTTGATTAAGATGTTAGCAAGAAATTGATGCGACATTATTTTTATGATTGACACAGTCGCCTAACTAGGCCTAGGCCTGTTCTAAGGCAGACTTTTAATGATGATATTAAGTGTGCACTGTCAACTTAATCTATAATTAGTACTTATTTTTAAAACTACAAATATTTACGCATATACAAATATGGATAGATACTTATATACATCTATAGATAAAATATATATCCATGTATGCACACATACACATACATATATTTATACGAAAATAATAATAAAACCAAAATAAATAAAATAAAAACTAAAATAATATACATATATAAATCAATTACATATTGATATGACGCTCACATACCTATAATAGTCATTTAAAATTATCATGGAAAAACTAAATACTAAGTACTAAATACTATCATTCAATACTTAGTATTTAGTGTGCCCCTTTCATCTTCAACTTTCCCTTCATCATTCTATTCAACTTTCCTATAGGGCAAGCAACTGTTGAATGCATCATGTCTGTGCGTCATCCGACAGGAGTCGTTATTATCGTTCAGTATAACAACATGTGCGACGAGATGATTCTACTATGTGCGGCCTACTTGTGGCCAAAGTTGTGGAAAATTTCTGTAGTCTTCAATAAACTGTAAAGTAATATCGTCCGCCATCTTGATGTTGAACGCTATGTTGCACAGAAATCCACGGACCGCGGGAACGCTTGCGTAGCAGCGCGCGCTATGCTTTCAACTGATTTAAGGCATGCGCCAAGGGCATGCCTCACGTGCGCTGTTGACTGCGCTATGACGCATGCCCTTGTTGAACGAAAAAAGGCACAGTGTGGACATAGCTATAGATATCGCTACATAAGTTGCCTGGGTGAATTCGACACGTCTCGGTCGCTTCGCGACAGGGTATATCACCACGCGAGACGACTGGTAGGTACTCTTGCCACATACAAGGCAGGGCTATAATTATTAGTTGTAGGAAATTCAGACAATTTTTTTTGCATTTTTTAATTGCTGACTTTGAATATAACGAACTCGAAGCCGACTCTTACATATGTTTAACTACTGAGTCGAAAGAATTTATAGGTCGAACTCGTGGACTCTTTCATCGAGTCACTCATGATTAGACATTACTTGCCGTTTGAGCTCCCCTAACAGAATGCCATACGCCGTATTTGAGATCCATCAACGAGTATTATTTTAAACTCGATTGTAGTCTTGAGTGAAATAAATAAAGGTGTTTCTAAAATCTTTACTCAACCTAATAATGGACCGAAACTAAGTAACTAAATTTTACTGAGCTTTATTAAAATCCGAAATAAAATTAATGAAGTTATTTATAATATATTTAAAAAAAAAAAAAATCCTTGAAAATAAATTAACGTACTAAACTACCACAAAACAACAGTTTGACAAAGAGACATGCCACATTTATTAAATTATTAATTATATTATTTTCTAGAAATTAAAGAAATTAAAAAACTTACTCATATTCATTGATGACGTCATCTGAAGTGGGATTATCCAGACCAAGAAGAATAGCCGGAAGAGAAACGATGGTAGAATGAATGCAGGTAGTTCGAACCCATTGCAGTGGTGCATTTTCATAACGTTCATGCACTGAAAATGAAAGAAAATAAACGGCAAGTAAAACACTTGTAGGTTTCACACAAAACCGCGACGAATACAACCGGGTTCGTCAGCCAGCCGAGAGAGGATGCTCGTCGATTTTATTTCCGAAATTATTATTCAAATTATATCAGTATGGTTACGTGCCAGGAATATCTTAGGGTGACAATTTTTTTTTAATTATTCATACAAGTAATAAAATAAATATGTTGTGTCTTCCCAAGACATTCCTAGCAAGTAGCCAAGGACTGTTATTTATTATTTTATAAATAAAATCGACAAGCGCCCTCTCTTGGCCGGCGGAAAAACCCGGTTGTTTTCAATTGCGACCACCTCGGGCGGTGAGTTTCATTTCTCGGCCAAGGGCGAGTTTGGACCAGGCGCCAACAGACTTGCTTCGATTTACCCTACTCATTCCGCACCTCCGCCGGATTTTCCCCGACTTACCCTACTCATTACTTACTTCAGGTCTAGTACTTCCAGGTCTATTTCCTTTGAAGTTAAAGCATTCGCAGGGAAGAAGAAGAATATCGAAGGAACAAGAGCATTTTCGCCCTCCCATCCTAAACTATCCCTGCCCAGCCCCCCTTCCCCCCGCCGACAGCAAATCTAGTATTTTTGTAGTATTTCCATGATATTTAAATAGATATTTTCCAATATCGTTTGTTTCTCGTCTAGCCTCGGGCGGTTCGACGTTATTATTTGATTAAAATGTATGTTGGTTTTCTTGTGTGCCGATTGTATAAGACACATTTAAACCAAAAATTAACAAGGTGGTTTCAACTCTAAGCCGCATCTGAGTGCCGAATTTTTAAATATCTAAGTCTAATATTTCGAGGCTGAAATATGACTAGCGCGCTATGGTGATTGCCTGCATGCCAAATTTCAGCTCAATCGGACAAAGCGTTTGGGTGTTATTGTGTTGGAATACACACAGATAGACAGACAGACAGAAATACTAACAGTCAGACAGACACACAGAAGTGCGTATGCAATACCTTCCTTGCCAGGAAAGTAAAAACACAGCGCATGCACGGAGTTTATTACTTCCCTGAATCTAAACAGACTGAATTGAATGAGACCCATTAGCTGATTCGCAATCCTTTTGGTATTGCTGTGGAAATGGGCACAGAAGAAATCCAAGAACAGCTAAATGAACTCTAAAATGATAGGCTTTCGTTAGAGTTCAGGCGTACGCCCGAGTTCTGGCGTAAAAAAACAATTTCCTATGCTACATTTCGTCGGTTCACCTTGCGATATTTTATGATGTTTTCCACAATGCAAACAAGGGGTTTCTGCTTAGCTCATAATTTAGAACAAGATCAGAAATCGATTCTTATCAATTGACGATATTCATGAAACTCCGGGTAACAGTATTAGTGCCAGAATTGCCAAACTTGTAAAAAGAATGCCAGCTGAAAAATAATTTTAATTTACAACCAAAAGTTTATCATTTGTTAAAAATATATTCAAATAATATTGTAAGTTTTATCTCAAAAAATATTTTCAAAATTTTATTTTAAACCTTGGAGTCTTTGCAGTGAGTTTTGTTTCAAACGTAGGATTCTCTGCACCGAACAAAAAAGTGTTAGTGATCCCTGGTCAAAAACAAATCGAGAACCACTGACCGAAACTACAAACTTTATATTCTGATATAAAAGTCATACAGATTTACTACTAGTTTTTGTAGTGATGAGTATCAAGTACAACATAACCTATGTCATGTCATTTTTACACACTGACCAATTTTCAAATTGGATAATTTTGATTTGAGTTGAAAATCTACATATTTTTAAAAAAATTATAAAGCATATTATTCCTTATTCCTAATGAGTTATTCATTTGTCTATCGGTATTTTATTATTGTTGGAATATTTTTCTGTAGGAAATGGTGGAAAAGTTAAAAAATCGTTTAATTTTGGAATATGAAGTCTTGTTATCAATAAAACAAAATTGCCATCAATGTCATTATTATACATCAATTTGAATTTGCCGTTGAGGATGGCTTTACAGCAAAATGCCGAATCTAAGAAATATTCTAGGCTTTATAATAGTGTTTTTAGAAAGTGTGTTACAACAGTATTTTCAAACATATACCAAATTTCGATGATGTTCTTAGCTGTTATGGCAGTTATGCAGTCGCAATTATTCGGAAATATTGCTAAGATTTTTGTAATTCAAGTATAACTAGAAAACTATTTTTACCGTCGCTTAGGACACTGGAATTAGAACAAGCGTGTCAAAGAAAAAAAAACGATCAAAATACATTTTTTAGGACGTTTTACATTTTATTTTCCAATTTAATTCGTGGCTTAAAATAATATACAGTTAAATGGACAAAATCCAGTAGCAAGAGAACTGATGATATTATATGCCAAAAACTGTTGCTAGTGATCCCATTTTAATATCACCTAACTAGGATACAGGCTGTTCTAAGGTGGACATTTTAATTTCTCATAATTTGTGCATAGACTTTATAGATTTGTATCTGTATTAATTTTCTTCTATGTTTAGCTACAAATAAAAATGATTGTTATAAATTCCTCCGTATACTCTATACTTTCTGGAATAAAGTGATCATGATGATGATCACCAAGCATCGCTAGAAGATGGCAGTGGAAGAAGAAGACCATACTATATACTAAATTATGACATTTATCCTTTTCAAATCTAAAGGATTGCGTAAGGGAAAACATATCAAATTAAATACATGACGTCCACACGCTGAACACATGTCAGGAAAACATATCAAATTAAATACATGACGTCCACAATAGATAATAAACGTCATTATTCAATAAATACATAAATACATAATATAAAATAAATTTTAATTCGTTCCGACGGATTTTATGCATTTCCAAAGAAAATCAAATGCCACTTATTTGGAATAATTATTTTCGAGATAAATTTAAAAAGAATAGTCCTAAATGGTCGCGGTCGTAGTTGATTTAGTAATTCTTGGCTCACGAATCCAGAGTCCTTATTTTATGTTGCCCTTGTACCTCGCGGATATCTACACAGGAGAAAACACAATGTGAATATTTGAACCGTTTTAATAATATAGAGAGAAGAGAGCGACTTACCAGTTGAGTATGTCGACAGAAGTAAATAATTAATTAAATTGCGCTTTATTATATCCATTTAAACGTGAGAATCGTGAGTAATCCATTTTCAACTTCATAAATATTTCAACGTCAATACATAAAAATAAATACCGTGCGAAATAATTCAATTTACGTCAACAAAATACTGGGAACTATAATTATCATTTTCAGTGTGAAAGTGTATTTGTTTTCGTACTAATAATTTATATTTATGTATAAACTTGGGGAAATACGCCTCCATATTCCAAGCGGAGGTATACGCCATTATTGAATGTGCGGATATCAACCTCCAAAAGAACTAAGCCAACCACCGTATCTACATATATTCACTCGGATAGCAAAGCAGCTCTTATGGCACTAGCCTCGAATACCATTAATTCGAAGCTGGTGCAAAACTGCATATCACTACTGAATTCCCTGGGCGAAAAGAACAGGGTAATTCTACGATGGGTTCCCGGCCATGCAGGAATCGAGGAAAATTTAAAAGCCGACGAACTTGCTAAGACGGGAGCAAAGGGAACGTTATACGGCCCTGAACCTTGCTGTGGCGTAACAAAAAGCTTTGCAAACCTAATGCTCCAACAAATGTGTTTAGAACAATCCGTCAACCACTGGAACAACACGCCAGGGTTGAATCATTCCAAAGCGCTTATTAAGGCTTACGACCGTAAGACGGCCCGTGAGGCCTTATCGCCAAATAGGAACAATCTACGTATACCGGTGAGGGCGCTCACGGGGCATTGTGGCCTGAACAAACACATGTTCAACCTCAAGCTCAGAGACACAAAAATGTGGAGGTTCTGCCAAGGAGCAGAGGAAACTCCCCAGTACCTCATGTGCGAGTGTGGCCCGCTGATGCGTAAAAGATACACCCACTTGGGTGGTCATTACCTCTAACCTGAGGAGGTAAAACAATCTGGCGCCAAAAGCCTGCTGCGGTTCTTAAATGACACGAGGCTTAGCGCAGAACTATAGTAGGTGGCGAACACAATAGATCAGCAATGGTCGCAGTGTTACAAGGCCCATAAATACCTTAGAAAAGCCCCACTCAACAAATAATAAAAAAAAGGATGTATACATCGTTATTTAATATTATTTTGGCCGTTCCTACCTAAATGTTCGCTACACTCCATTGTATGGTCCGGTTAAATAGATGACATATGAAACAGAGAGAATAGATTAAGACAGAACAGAAAATGGCTAACTTGTCAAAAACCTTTGGTTATCGTAGAATTATATAATATGTAGCAGGTGAATTAAAAATAATAAGTAAGTTATATTAACACCAAACGCATTATTTCTTTAACGAGATAAAGTTATAATGTTTTATATTTCAAATTTCAATGCGATCATTTTACAGTTTTTCTTTTTATGATCCGTATAATGGTTTATAAGTTATGTTCGTTTTTCTCAAGGCCGTCGATTCGCGCCGATTTTAACGGGCGAAACTCGCGTGCAAAAGGTACGGCTAAGTTTTTCTACACAAGTTGAGGAGTTAATCATTCAAGTAGTCGTTGTTAGTTATGAATACGATGCTCAAATAGTTTTTGTTGTATAATTCTGTTAGAAAGGTATACATTGTCCCACAAAAGATATTCCGACCTATTTGAATCGGAACTTCAGAACTGAAAACTTATTTCCACTGCAGATAATTAATTACCCCCTAGTGAATCTGCCCCTTAATTGCTTCTTCCCGAATAAAAAGGTTTAAGTTTCACCGCATTATATGATACTTTTACTACAACAACACTTTACTAAGTTGCCCTGGGCAATCTATTTTATCCATTTTCTCCCTTTGAGTTTGAATTATATAGTTACGCAAACTTTAGGGCGGTAAGCGAAATGGATTTCCTATGTAAGTTTGAAAGTGAAGCAAGCTTGTAACTCTTGGTTCTCTCTATTCTCCTAAGGCTATTTTATATAGATAAGGGTTATAACAATGTTAGTCAGATAATTTCCGGGATATCTTTTGTCAAACCTAGCCCAACTTTGATACAACTGTGGTCATACCTAATACATAGCTCAAGTCAGTATAGATACTCGAATTAAAGTGGTTGGTTAAAACAAGGTTTAGCAAAACCCCTAGAGTTAGCCGCGACTTATTCTATCTCTTATTCTGACTCGTTTTTATTCATAGGAAGCTTCTCAACTCATCATCGTTTTTTCTCAATAAAGAATTGGATTGAATTGAATTGAATTGAATTGAATTATAATTATGGCTACACCGGCGCAAAGAAAACTTGACGGGCAATTTTATTGTCGCGATAAATGTAGTGCAATTATAGGTCTATTTCCTAGAACATTATAAACGTTTAAAATGTTTCACTTCATCAATATTTGATACATATATCTATCTGTAAAAAGTTTCATGGATTATCTGTAAAATAGACTTGCGAGCAACTAAATCGACTCACTCCCTCAGTTCGGATAAAAAACAGTTTTTTTTTAAATGGCTAACCGGATGTAAACAAAATGTATACTTTTATGAAAGCCTAATTATTTAGCTTTATAACGACACCACTTTTATAAAAATCCGTTAGAAACTTTTTAAAATAATATTATCTGAACATAAAGTACGCAATGCAATGCAAAATGTTTCCGCGTCGCAATCGCCCATAGACCCCCCGGAACTGGATTATTTTGAACAGTTATTTATCATTAGTAAACGCAAAATCATCTCCGTAAGCAAACTCATTCTTATCGCAAAAGTATAGATAGTACGTCAGAAAAAGCCGCTCAGGTTATTGCTTATTGCAGCAGGGCCTTAGTCAACGTACTGTCAATGTACAGTCGCTTTTCATGTGGAATTGAGTCAGCCTGCTATCTCAGAAGTAAATAGGAGGATTGCACAGACTGGTACCTTTAATCGGAGATCAAATACCAGCCGGTGCTGGTGTTCTTCTCAGAGAGACGACCATTACATCCTCTCGACTCCACTGCGGAATCGCCACCTCACCGGCTTTAATGTACAGCAGGAGCTGAGAAAAGTTCAAGGGGTAGCTGCCAGTCAGTGAAAGTTCAGAGGACGCTTGAGAGAAGCCGACCTTGTACCAGAAAGACCTGTCCCAGGCCCAAAATTGACCACAGGCCACCGGCAAGCGCGCCTTCAATTTGCTCGAGAGAACATCAGTTGGAGCATCGAGCAATGGCGGTCAGTTTTATTTACTGACGAGAGCAGAGTGTGTCTGCATGGCAGCGACAGAACAGGCCTGGTCGACAGGCGTCCAGGCTAGCGATTTTCGCAGATCTGCTTCGCTGAAAAAAGTCTCCTACGTCGGCGGTTCGTGCATGGTGTGGGCTGGCATTTCCTTAGAGGGAAGACCGACCTCGTTTTCGTGCCAGCGGGAGGTTGAAGAGGAGGCCTGAAGGCTGAACGCTATATCTAAGATATTCTCCTGGATCATGTAATACCGTTTGAAGGATTTATTGGGGAAAACTTCGTGTTTATCGACGATAACGAACGGTGTTACACAGCGCGTATCACCCTGCGATTCTTAGATGGAGTTGGTTTGGAGAGCATGGACTATCCAGCTTTTCAGTCCAGATATTAATCCCATTGAGAGTTTTTGGAACGAGCTCAAAGGAAGTGTCCCAGCTAGAAATGCAGCACCTTCAGACATCTACGAGCTCAAAACAGCGTTGTTAGAGGAATGGGACTTGATAAAAAAAAAACTCCTCAAGACTTGATCAAAAAACTGATCAGGTTGATAAGGAACCGTATGTGAGCTGTCATCAGGGCTAGAGGGAGTAACACTAAATATAAATTTAATAAATGTTCCTTCTTATGTTTGAATTTTCCGTTTTAACTTAATTTTAAATATCCCGAGTTTTAAACTTCTAAATATCTATTTTACTCTAATTTTCAATATTATTTATTTAAAAAAAAATACTGAGAGAATTTTGATGATTTTGGTATTAAAGGAAAGCTAACAAACTTGGAGTTTAAAAATATATATATTTGTATGCATATATTACGCTATTTTTGAAAAAAAAAAACGTTTTCTTGCGCACTAAGGGGGTGAGTCGTTTAGTTGCTCGCAAGTGAGAATAAAATTCTTTAAAATAAAATATTAAAATTGTTTATTTTTTGGAAAATTAGAGCGTTTGTCACATTGTTATAATTTTCTTTGTCCAAAAAAGGTATCGTTGTAATACAAAATATAAAAAAAAAACGAGCTATCTTTTAAATAAATGCAACAGCTATGTCATTGGTGAAGCTTAAAACGGGCTACCATATTTGAATTCATATAAAAAAAATCCTGTCTGTCCTATTGACCTTTGAGGAGTCCTCTCGTCGGGAAACAACCCTGGATGCAGCAGCCATGGTAAAACTTAGAACGGGATAACTGAATGCGTATACAAAATTTCGTGTCTGTGCTGTTCACCGTCGAGGAGTCCCCTCGTCGAGGAGTCCAACATATACATTTTCAACTTCATATGATAATATTTGAGGAGTTCCCTCGATTCCCCATGGATCCCATCATCAGAACAGGATTTTGGTAAAAATGGATCCAATCTGAAAATACATCGTTCCAAATAAAACACGACTTCACACGCATTTTTCACAGATCGTGTATCTAAATCAAAATCGGATTAATTTCAAAATCAGATAAAAAAATCCTTATCTCAAATGAATTATTATTATTATAGAAATAATGCAAGGTTTCTTAGAATTTCCTTATTGATCCGTTATAATTAGGTAAAAATAAAATTTGTGAAATTAAAGTGATTTATTATGTATCTTCTTTCTGAAGCCCAGTATCAATATGCACAGAGGAGTACCTCGGCGTTTCGTTGTATAAGGAGAGCATCCAGAGGCCGAGATCAAACGATGGGAGATCAACGATCTCCGATCAATAGATTTCGATGAGAGCTGACGATCGAAATCCAAACGAACGTCGTAGCTTCTCCGAGTCAAAAGTTATACTAAATGGAAATCTCGAAACGTTTATCATTCATCAAGATTAATAATTCATAAAAACGGTGCTTTCAAAAAATATTTTCTCATAAATAACTAAATTATGCTGGCAAAGTTTTATGGCTACAGTTTTATTATAGGGCAACCAATTGAGTCTCAAAAATTATGAAACATACATCCTGAAGGAAATGCACGAATAAGCTAGAGACCTGCCACACAGAACAAAAATATGCAAGCTTTTCGAAGACAAATTAATCCTAAAAAAATAGTCGTGCACATCCGTAAGTATATCTCATTCAAACATAAGCATTTCCCAATACAAGCTGGGATTTCCTTCGCTACTTTTTAAGTAGCTTTTACTAATTTTATTTTAAATAAAAACATCATCCTATAAACGGATTTCTTTACAAACCTTATCAAATATAACAATATTATACTGTTTTCTACAATATTTCTTTACATTTTATTAATATTATACAATTTTATATAGGTTTACCCTATTTTGATAACATTATACAATCTTTATTATAAACTCCTCTGCCAGAAATTAAGATTGAAGTTTCTTCTTTCATTTCATTGAGCATATGGAGGTTTTTTTATTTTTATTTCGATTTAATGGCTTGTTGATAATAAACTCAGCCAATTGTATCATATTTTAAATGTTGGTAGCATTCGAAATTTGAATTATTTCGTAATGTCACTTTCATTTAGAAAACGGCTTTGCCGAAGTGATCAATAGTTTAATTTTTTATTTTTTCGCTTAATTCGTCTCAATTGAAGGCATTTTGTGTTGCATAAGGATAAGCCCTATTTATGAGATATATGGATGAATAGTGATCGATAGTCGACTGCAAAAGGACCTTTAAACTTACATTGCACCGTCGAAAGTCGTGCACATCCGTAAGTATATCTTATTCAAACATAAGCATTTCCCAATACAAGCTGGGATTTCCTTCGCTACTTTTTAAGTAGCTTTTACTAATTTTATTTTAAATAAAAACATCATCCTATAAACGGATTTCTTTACAAACCTTATCAAATATAACAATATTATACTGTTTTCTACAATATTTCTTTACAATTTTTTCATATTATACAATTTTATATATAGATATACATATATATATATATATATATATATATATATATATATATATATATATATATATATATATATATATATATATATATATATATATATATATATATATATATATATATATATATATATATATATATATATATATATATATATATATATATATATATGTATATATATATATATACATGTATATAAAATTAGTAAAAGCTACTTGAATAGCAGCGAAAGAAATCCCAGCTTGGATTGGGAAACGCTTATGTTTGAATGAGATATATTTACGGATGTGCACGACTTTCGACTGTGCATGTTAGTTTATGGGTCCCTTTACCGTCGACGAACGATCACTCATCATCCATATATCTCAAAAATCGAGCTTTTCTTGTTGCAACACTTTACCATGTTTCTTTATACATTTGCTAATGTGCGACTTTCGACGGTTAGTTTACTGCGAATCATCATCCTATAAAAGGATTATTTACAAAACCTTATCATATATATATATATATATATATATATATATATATATATATATATATATATATATATATATATATATATATATATATATATATATATATATATATATATATATATATATATATATATATATATATATATATATTTGTCATATATATATATATATATATATATATATATATATATATATATATATATATATATTTGTCATTTTAGTAGGGTTGCTTAATTTCTCTGCTGTAAAACTGTCGTGGACATAAACCAATGAATGTTTTGAAGGCGTTTTTACGGGCTCTTCAAAGTTGTTTTTATCCCTTATAAAAAGTAATCTAAATTCTGAAAAAAAACTCTATTGAAGCAGGGCCTGGCAAGTATAGTGGGTCACCAAGAGTCTCCAGACGTAACTCCTGCAACTTTGGAACTGTTAGCATTATTCGTTATACGTTGATTATATTATAGGTTATACGTTGTCATGCAGAAGCAGTAGCGATGAGCGATTGACCATGTTCGGTTATTTAATCATAAGGTTTTTCATGATTGTTTGCAGTTGTTAACGGTACACATTAACGGTAACTGTATAGCAAGACTGCAAGAAGCTGTAATAGAAAACACCGGCACAGAATCTGATATTTGAAAATAGTGCAAATTTTTTACTTCATCTTGGTTGCACAAACGAAAATATTTGAACAAAATCAAACGACGGAAAGAAAAATAAACACCTGATTCTTAAAAAAGAACAGCGTTGCGTTGAAATGAAATTTATTTCAAATTTAAATTCCAATTCAAACGCATGTTATCCAAGTTCAAAATGGCCAGTGTAAAAAAACAGCAAATACATAGGTAGGACCCAATATATTTTGTTTAAAATAGTCTAGCGGTCTCTGGTCTGGCCCCTTTCCACTCTCTGTTCCTATATTATCCCATTTAGGTAAATTTAGTTGTTAGATTAACCAAGATATTTCTTAGTCCGGGTTTACATAGTTTCTTACTATATCTTAGGTTATATAGGTTTCATAGTTTCCTACTAGATCTCTTCTTATTATCTCTTCTTACGATCTCTTCTTAAAATAGTCTAGCGGACTCTGGTCCGGCTTTTCCCAATTCCTATTACTATTTTATTTCATCTAGGTAAGTTTAGATGCTAAATATACCTAGATATTGCTCTGGTCCGGCTCCTTTAGTTGTTGGATTAACAAACATATTGCTTAGTCCCGGTTTACATAGTCCTAGTATCTTAGGTTTAAAATAGTCTTGCGGACCCTGGTCTGGCTTTTCTTACGCCCTAATACTCTTTTATTTCATCTAGGTAAGTTTAGTTGCTAAATTAACCTATATAATGCTCTGTTTTGATTTACATACTTCTAGAACCTTGGGTTTACAATAGCCTAGTAGACTCTAGTCCCATCTTTTATCCAATCTCAGTAACTTTAGTTGCTAAAATCCTAGATATTACGCAGTTCCGGTTTACATAGTTCTAATATCTTAGGTTTGAAATAGTCTAACGGGCTCTGATCTGGCCCTTTACACTCCCTATTCCTATTTTATTCCATCTATCTATTTTTGGAAACGATAAGTTTAGTTTCTAAATTAGCCTAGATAATGCTGTCCCGTTCCAAATAGAGTCATACTTGGAGGTAGCGCGAAGTTTTGACGCAAAAGTGTATTTCCTACTTGGGAACTTATTCAAGTATCATTAAGAAGTTTATGGCCGTCCGACAATTTTATTCACACTCCTTCCTTCCTCCATTAAGGCGGGCTGCGCAATAACTCTTACCTTAACGTTTCCAAAGATAATTTCAGACTTTCAACGCCTTATGAAATTGAATGCTTCTGCGAGAGAGAGAGAGAATACGAGGTTGAAAAGGAGCCATTTCAGCTAAATTAATATAGGCTGTGATGTGAGGGAGAGAGAGTATTATTATGAGTTATACAATGTATGTATATTATTATGATTAACACATATTTAAACTATTCGTCAAATTATTCATTTGTTTATTTATTTATTGACTTATAAATTATATCTTTAATATTAGTCGATTAGTTAGTTATTTATTTATGTAAATCTCTTTTTACACGACTGCTACAAAAAAGGAGTATATTGTGTTCAGGATTCATCTATGTATGTTTTCCGTTTCTTTATACCACCATAAATTCTAACCGCTTGAACCGATTTAAAAGTGTGTGGTACTGGTAAAACCTAACTATTCAAATATCAACTAAGTAATTGTCGAAATGTCCAAATGTCAATAAATTAACATAAACATATCGTGTGTAGTATCAAATGAAAGGTCTGATTAAGCACATTTCGGAAATATACATGTGTCTATATGGATAGCAACATAAAACACAAATGTTTCATAAAAAACGTCATAAAATAAAAATTATCAATACAATAGTTCACTTTCTGTAACGACAGACGTGTTTTTTTTCTTTTTAATATATTTACTTGTTTTCTATTAGTTTTTATAATAAAAATGAGCAATCTAAATGAATGAAAAATAATATTAAAGAGAAGTATCTATGTTTCAAATACTATCAGACCAGAACAGATAATTAATGTAGTGGGGTGATAAAATCCACACAAATATTATCTAATCTGCATCGCAAAAAAAATGTAATGCTAATATTTATGCACTTTTGCTTGTAAAAATCTATGTATTATATTTGATAATTTTAGAATATATAAAAACTAGAAAGATTTAAAAAGAAGGAAAAAATAATTGTTATGTTTTCAAATAAAATAATGTAGGGTTTTCAAATAAAATTGGCAATCCAAGATTTTTGAACGAATCTGATAATTTCACCCATATTTTGGAATACTACGTTAAATTATTTCTTTTGCATATGTGGTAAATTTAATTTTTCGACAGCGGATATGGTGAGTTAAACATACAAATTACAAGCAGTTTGTAGGCCATATCGTCATTATTATGGGCTTTTCTGCCTACTTTCAGACGTGATGGCATGACTTTGTATTACAACTTAATGCGGAAAAACAAATAATTTAAACTAGGACTTCTTAAGTGCTGTAAGAGACTGTTTTATTATCAAAATAAATTAAAACACTTGAAAAACTTACTTGCTGATTTTTTTCTATGCCCCTTTGATAACCCTTCTTTACATATATTATTATTGTAACATCGTTGGCTGACGAGCTATACTCCCCGAATGGGTCTTTGAAATCCTTACCGAAACTACGAAACGAAAATGTATATTCGCTGAAACAGTCGTCGACGAAAACCTCCCTGCTGTCGAGATAAAAGGCATTAAATGAAATTAGCAAAACGTCGAAAATGAGGGTTTTGATTATTGCATGATTTTTGTATATTTATTTATTTGCCAATGAATATAATAATGGTTCACGCAAACATAACATGCCGCTGCAGCTATTTGAAAAATCCCAAACGGCTTCCCCTCTATTCATTCGGTACAGTGGATCCAATACGGACTCTTGCGTAGCACATAACTTAATACGTTGAATTACAAAGAACTTCGAAATCGTTATTTGTTAAATCACACTATTTTATAAATATATCCAATTATTATATAACTCTTTTATCTAATACTAGGTATTGCGTTTTGGAAAAAAATATACTAATTACTATACCTTTACCTAATTCCGTACTATGTATGTTCACTATCCAAATATCAAATTCTGGCTCAAAAAATGAGCATTTGGCACGAATAATCCTCACCGTGTAACAGTGTTAAGCGATGTTAGTTCAACTTCGCGGTAACGCCAGTAAAACGTGGATCCTGGCACGGCTGTAGTTAATGGGTACAAAAAGACTAATTCTTCTGAAGATGTTCGGATTTTCGATGAAACCCCTTAGCAGATTATATATTGTAGATTGCCAGCCAATTTCTTATTCCGTGTAGCATTTCTGTGTAAGCACTGTCATAAATTATATTGACTATTTATCGGCTCAAAATTAGATCTGTAATGGAAGGCGTTGTTATAAAAGCTGAGAGAATAGATTTTACAAATAAAAAGGCATATTTTACTGAAGTACACGAACGGGCAGAGTAAGTATCTCAAGATCACGGCATCGTCTATTGGGGTGAATTAATTTTGTATTAGAGTTCATATAAAATACATATTTATACTTTAACAAGGTGTTGAGTTTCCTTTTAACCGACTTTTAAAACAGGAGGTGGTTATCAATTCAGTTGTATTTTTTTAAAATATTTGTTACCGCAGAATTCAGCAATTTATGAACCGATTTGGAAAATTATTTTTTTTATTTGGAAGGATATATTTGTAGATTTGTCCCATCTTTATCAAAATCCTGTTCTGATGATGGGACCCATGAGAAATTGTAGGAACTCCTCAAATATTATCATATGAAGTTGAAAATGTACATGTTGGATTTGATGACAATGCATTTTTTTATGGTAAGCATGAACTGATTCTACACCCTGGTTTGGCTACCAACGAGGGAACTCCTCAACGGTCAACAGCACAGACAAGAAATTTTGTATACTCATTCAGTTATGATAGTCCGTTCTAAGTTTCACCAAGACAGTACTGAGGCACCAGGGTTGGCTTCCAACTAGGGAACTCCTCAACGGTCATCAGCACAGACACAAAATTTTGTATACGCATTCAATTATGATAGCCCGTTCTAAGTATCACCATGACATGGCTGCTTCACTTATAAACAATTTTAAAGTCGGTTTTTTTATAAAAAAATTCTCTATTGTTTTGTAACAATACAAGTGGTATTACCCGGCGTTGCCTGTGTTAAATCCGGCTCAAATACCTATGTATACCAATTCTCACGGCAATCGGTTGAACGGCATATATGTTGATGTGCTGCAGCGCCACCCACGTAGCAAATTACAACAAAGTTAATAGCGCAAAAGTATTATGCGTTCTCAAATTTCTTTGTATACTAATTTTCTCGGTGATCGGTTGAGCTGTATAGAAGTTGTTGTGCTGGCAATCTGGTCGCAATCTGGTGGCAAGTTACAATAAATAAATAGCGCGAAAATATTGTGCGTGCTCAAATGTTCGTGTAGGTATACCAATGTTCATGGCGATCGGTTTAGCGTTATAGGAGTTGTTGTGCTGCAGCGCCATCTAGTGGTAATTTACAACAAAGCGGATACCATTAAAATTTTCTTAATGAAAAAATACTTTCAACGTTCAGGGTGATTTCAAAGTTCAACGTTCAACGTTCAGGGTGATTGGTCAAACGGTTTCGGAGTCTTTTAAGCTGGGACAGACGGATAGACAGATATACCAATATCCATTTATGATAGTACGTATGTTAGGTACATGAGCATTCAAGTGGAATGAAATGTTTGCACATTTGCACAAAAATGACACATTTGCACAACCATAAAACAGACGATTTATTTTTTCATTTCTGGCTTCGCCCTAGTAAGTAAAAAATAACGGTATGTTATACTTATCAGTAAAGACTTCGATGTAGTTCTTAAAGCCTCAAAAAAAGTATAAAATTTCTTTTATGTTTTTTTTCTAATCCTACGCAATCCTAAGCAGCAAGTATCTCGCCATCTGACCGCGACAAAGGCGAATCCATAGGAAATTACTACCCGGGTAAGCCTTTATATTTGACTGCTCAAAACTAACAGTTTTAACATTCTTTTAATTTGGTATTTAACGGTTCCGACTGATGACCCGTATGTTATCTAGGGTCGGCTCAACTCACGGTTCAACTTCCATCCGGGAGCCTCCCCGAGGAGAGATTAACCTGGAAAGGACTCTGTTACCACAGGACAGAGGGGTAGTGTTAATTACAATGGGCGAACCCGTTACCGATATGTGATCGTTTTTTCAGCCGTGGGATGAATGTAGAAGACTTATAAATAATACAAATCAACTGTCTACCTATGTTAACATGCCGTCAGAGGCCAACTCCTTACGGCGAGGCACTGAAAAAGGTAACCAGCGGGCAGACTTGCCCCCTGACTACCAGTTTTGTAAGGATATCTCCGTCTGGTATTAACCATCAGGATACCTCTAACAGGTTTGAAGTCGCTTGCGCGATCCTCTCTCTAATTTAGCAGTGATCGGTGTGTAACGATTCTATCAGAGACCACGCAGCTGCGTGGTCTCTGATAGAATCGGTGAAAGCCGAGAAATTCCGAGTGAGCCGAGAAATTCCGAGCCGAGAAATTCCGAGTGAAGTCGGTCAAAGCTTTGACCGGCTTTCACTCGGAATCGGGTAGCCGAATCGTCGTTTCAAGAGCGCTTGCCATTAGGTAAACAATCGCCCCCGCTTTATAGGAAACAATACTGTTTCCAGACTTCTCCGGTTGTCAGTAGGAATGCACAATCGATTAACAGCTCCCCACAATCGATTGACAGCCCAGAATCGCCCGAAAGTTGACTCCTAGGGGAAACTGGCTCACTGGCCAGAGCTACCCTGGCTCGCGCTTCTGCGTGGTTGTCACCGGACGGGTGTTGACCCGTGAGTTTGGCCGACCCTAAACGCATGGGTCTTAGTGGCCTAACGGTAACAGGACCCATTAGCTCCGTCATGCCACAGGACAAAAGGGATCCGTTGCTCCGATCTGGGGGAACACCTCGGGCGATTCTGTGGAAAGGTGGGAGGGGTTCTGGAAACATACGTTTCTAAGCAGCGGGTGTGATTGTTGACCTGATGTCAGATACCTTAGAAACGATCCATTTGCCACCCAATCCCGTGTCATATTAATGGGCGAAGGGCGCCACGAACTAAATCACCGCTAACATCAGGTAGAGGCCGCGCAAGCGACTTCGAATGTGTGACCGGATTGGAGGATGAAGTAATCCGTCCAAATCTAGTAGTAAGAAGACTGGGTTCGCCTGCTAGGTCCTTTTACTAGTCCCTCGATGTAATGCGTTGGTCTCTTACGAGTTTGTCGTTGGAGATAATCAGTGGACTGTTTTTTATCGTTAAAGTTTTTTACGTTCATTCCATGGGAGATAGAATGACATGATGTCGTTAAAACTTCCTGTTATTTAAATTGTTCAAAAATGACACAACTTAAAAATAATAGACAAAATTTTCACAAAAAAGAAAAACCGACCTAATTTTTTTTTATAAGTGCAGCAGCCATGTCATGGTGATACTTAGAACGGGCTATAATAAATGCTTATATACATTTTTATGTATATGCTGTTGACCGTTGAGGAGTTCCCTCGTTGGAAGCCAACCCTGGGTGCCGCAGTCCATAGTGAAACTTAGAACGAGCTGTCGTAATTGAATACGTGTACAAATTTTTGTGTCTGTGCTGTTGACCGGTGAGGAGCTTCCTCGTCGGGAGCCAACCCTGGGTGCAGCAGCCATGTCATAATAAAATTTAGAGCGGGCTATAAATAACTGAATGTGTATACAAAATTTGGGGTCTGTGCTGTTGACCGTTAAGGAGTTCCCTCGTCGGGAGCTAACCCAGTGTGTAGAATCAGGTCATGCTTACCATAAAAAAATGAATTGTCATCGGAATTGGACTATAATATAAATTTTCAATTTCATCTGATAATATTTGAGGAGTTCCCTCAATTCCTTATGGATACCTTTATCAGAATAGGATTTCGATAAAATGTGACCAATCTGTAAGTATATTCTTTCGAATAAAAAAAGAATTTTCCAAATCGGTTCATAAATGGCAAAGTTCTGAGGTAACAAACATAAAAAAAGATACAACCGAATTGATAATTTCCTCCTTTTTTTGAAGTCGATTTAAAAATACTCTATATATACATTAAATAATAATAATATTGAAACGCTTTATTTTTACAAAAGGGCGAAGTTATTGCCTGCAGGCAATATTTTAGAGTTATGCTATTGTATGAACATTATTTCCGAGTAGACTACATATCTTAACCTATATAAAGAGTATGACAAATAAAATAAAAGAGGATAGACAGAAATATATACTTAACTCTTTGTGGATACAGGATTGCCACACCAAAATAATCTAACACCTATAAGGACGCTAAAGTTTAAAAAGGAAGGGAAAGAGAATTTATCTGAACGATTTCAAATGCTTTCTGAGTCTGTTTTTAAAAGTTGTTACGCTTGGGGCGGTTCTCACATTTTTCGGCAAAGCATTCCAAAGACGGCGTTATTAGTTACAGCCCATTAGTTTCGAAGAACATTTTGTGTTTCACTAAATAGTTTGAGTCATGTGTCAGATGACAAACAGTAAATAGGAAGGAGTGAATGAATAAAACGTCCACAAAAAGCCGCTGCAGTTGGTTTAAAAATCCCAGGCGGCTGCCCCTCTATTCATTAGTTGCCGCGTTGTTCGCAAACATGAATCCACCGTACAGTGAATCGAATACGAGCTCGTCGCTTCGCATATAAGGCAATCCGTTGAATATTTACCGAAGCGAACTCGCGTCATTTACACCTCAGTACGTCTCTCGCGCCCTTTGTATTTTCAGCCCGAAGCGCCACATTCTTCCATCTGTTACTACGTACGCTGTTGCTGTTATTAGAAATTTTACGACTTAAGGGTGGCTTTATGCCAAGCCACCAAAGGAACACATCTCATAACAAAAATAAAGAGTTTAATTACTAATGTTACAACTATAAATATTTAACGAATACTATTGTACGAATAGATAAAGATTTATTTTATTTATTTATGTATTTATTTATTTAAGAATTAATTACTATAAAACATTGATTAGCTTACAAAAATAACAGGAACCGAATGGCAAAACCTTAACCTATTGCTTATTTGTTTCTGTCACCCAACTGCGACTAGCCCGTTCTAGGGTGGACAGGGCTCTAATATTACAATCAAATTTGCTTGATTGCTTGATTGCTTACAAATGTAAAAGTTTTAGTAAAAAGCTAATAACACTAAATTGCCCTAAAATGTGGTAATCAGAACAAAATAAAAAAACATTAAAAGATAATGTAATAAATAAATTGCAATTCCATTATGTAATCGACAATAAATATAAATTAAATTCGATTAAATAATATAAATAAAGTTATATGTGAGAAAAGAAAGAGTCATTATAGGATTTGATATAAAAATACCTAGTCAAAAAAGTACAATTCATTGTCAAAGTTAAATAATGTTGATAGTTAGTTCAATGTTAAAATATACTCAATATACATGTTTAAAAATATGTTAATAATTTGTCCACCTAAGTTTTATTAAACTATTATTTCTAATATTTGATGTATGGTTAGTCTGTCATGATTCGATAACCATTTCTTTAATTTATTTTTGAATTCCCTAATTGTCAAATTCATTTTTATTTCCATATTGAACAGATTGTAAATTCTCGGTGCAATGAAAGAGTAATTTGTCTTGTAATGTAAAGAGTCTGTCGTCTTTGTCCAAATGATGTTTTCGTTCTGGGTATTATTAAGCTATTTTCTAAAACTTGTCTCGTTGGTCGCCGGTTCTGAATTATTCCTAAATTTGAATTATTGTCCAAAAATAGCGTTAAAAGGGAAGTTTTTAGAAAAAGTTGCCTACAATCAAGAACTTTAGCTTCCTTATAAAGTTCATTAGCGGGATGGCGATATGGTCTACGTAGAATAATTTTTAATATACATTTCTGGGCAACTTGCAATAGCTCTAGAATGATCTAACCATTGATTACATAATCCTGCAAAAAAAAAAACAAAAGGTGCCTAGGATTTTAGAACTGATTTTAGCTATATTTGGGGCGCTGAATCAGTTTTTCTCTATCACATCTACAGAACAGCCTTACTCTAGAAAGAGGAGTTCTTCCTCGCAGGTGAAATCTCTGGCGGCGGACGAACATCAAAGATCGTAAGGCGGATTATTTGTGTTTAGGAAAAAGTTGTTATACAATTAAGCAAAAACGTGCTGTGTTTATTAAATAAGTTCCGTTAATAAAGTTAAATAAGAACCGAAATTAAATAAGTTCAATTAAAATACAATGAGCTAGATTGCGTTTCTCTTGAACTAAAATCGGAAATTAGTTCGTGTAAACGAAACAGAGCAGTACGTCAGAGCGGAATGTGAAATGAACGCTTGTCACTTTTTCGCATTAAAAGTACCCACCGAAAGATAAAGCAGCTATATCTGACAACGCGCGAAATGTATTCAATCTTATTCGGGCGTCTATCAGTTCGACAGATAGTTTTGGTGCGTGAAAATCGACGATAGTTCATTTCAAATTCCGTTCTAACTTATTGCTCTGTCTCGTTCGGTTGAACTAAGTTCCTATTTTAGTTCACGAAGAAACCCAATCGGGCCCACTGTGTAAAATCCTCCTGACATGTTTTGCTACATATGGGAAGAAGAAGAAGAAAAGAATCTTCCAATATAAATATTTGTATGTATATTAAAATAAAAATTAACTGATTAGTTTTTTAATTTTATCCATGTATTTAAGTCAAAATAGTGTAACGTACATTTCAAGAAAATGTTATATCTTAGGTCTTTGAGCTCCGACGCAAAAATTAATGCCATATAATTCAGGGCATAAAATTCGCTACATATACCGCGGCCTCAAAATAGCTGTTGGGCTGTGTTATATATTTTATGGTATTAGATTGCTCAACTCTACAGTAAGATTTAGCAACACTTCATCGCCGGCGTAATACAGGCGCTAATAGCATCGACGATCAATCAAATGTCAATGACGTCCAATAATACAATGGCTAATGTCGAAAAGACGCGTTTGATACACTTGACCTTAGATGTAGTGCCAACATACGAGGAGTGTCAACCACAATGGCACGAATCCGTTACCCCAGGGAATTATAACAACATCTGGTCGTTCTGTCTCTCATGGAGTGAGCGTAAAAGATTTTATACGGACAGAAACTGTCCAAAGTTTAGCTACACCAGTAACAGTCCAACGGCATATGGCGAGGCACTGGGAAGAGAATTCAGTGGGCAGACGTCGCTCCCTTGCTACCAGATTTGGACGAATTTCTCCATTCTCCCATCTGGCCACACATTCGAAGTTGCTTACGCGGCCTCTACCCGATGTTAACGTTAATTCAGTTCGAATTTCTCGCAACCGTGGCGCCGTTTGCCGGTCAATCTCACACGGGATCGGGTGGCCAACGGATTGTTGCAAAGACATCTGACCTGGCCAACAACTACCTCGCTGCTGGAAACGTACGTTTCCAGACTTACTCGGTTATTCGCAGAAGTGCACAGTCGATTGGCAAACGCCGCAAGGGTGTGCAAACCGCCCAGTATAGCCCGAGATGTCCCCTCAGATTAAAACATCCGATTACACCTGTCCACGCCTACAGCCGCAGGCTGGGTTCACAAAGTCCTTATACAGGTTAGTCTCTGTTCGAGGAGAGGGTCAGCTCGGAGTTGAGCCGACCTAATATAACAACTAGAGCATCAACTACAACGGGCGAACTTGTCACCTCAGGAAGTTTTAACGAAAATTATCGTTCTGTCTCCCGTGAGGTAAGCGCAGAAGACTTGGGACAAAAAACAATCCACAGTCTAGCTACGCCACCTGCCCGTTAGAGGCCAACGGCTTAACGGGCAGCCTTGCCCCCTGACTACCAGTTTGGAAGGATATCTCTGCCTGGACCCAATTCAACAAGCAGGTCATCAGTTTCAAGCTACGTTTAGATACCATTTAGTCTTAACAATGTAGAGTTGTCAATTACTAAGGGCGAACCCGCCATCTCAGGAACTTTTAACGATACTAGCTGACCCGTGCCCACTTCGTTGGGTGAAACTTTTTACCTGTGATGAAATTATGAGTGTGGTTCGGTTAGTACTGAGTGCTATGATTTATTTTCTGACTGCCAAAAGAAGGGTTATATTTTTACTGCATATGTATGTATGTATTTGCATGCCAATTTGACAATAATACCGTTATTTGTGAGTGTCTTCTCGTGAGTGTCTTATTTGTGAGCGTATTATCTCTTTAACTATTTATGCAGTAAAAGGGAAAGTATATGCAGTAAAAGGGAAAAGTCTTTTGTTTTAAACACTTGAGACGATAAATTTACTTATTTTGATAATAATTCATAATTGTTGATAATATGACCAATAAACATGACCTAACGATTTAAATTATTTTTAAAATATAAAATACTATTTTTTGTGACTTTAAATATAAAAGTTAGACATATGCTGTCGCTGACTTTTTTGTAGACATTATCAAGCTCTAGAACTTAATCATATATCTCTCATCGTTAAGGCAGCGTTAGTTAGAAACGTTTTTGTTAGACCGCTTATTCTCCGACTTACTTTGCAAATCCGACTACCACGAAAAAGCCTTATCATTTTTCGGATTAACATATATCCTATAACACTGACAAATAACGTGGCTTTCTATTGGCAAAAGAATTTTCAAAATCGGTTAAGTAGATCCAGATATTACTTCCTACAACGTCACAAACTACCTTTTTATCATATTAGTATAGATTAGGTTATTTTAGTGAAAACAGTCAAAATATTTGGCCATTTGCCTTTATATTGTGACATTGAGCGACTTTCATAAATTAACCTTAGGCCCAAGTCCACGATCTTCCACCCATAAAATCCCTTCGAAATACGAGAAACATTTCGAATGCGAATTCAATCACGGTAATATTATTGGCATTGTCATGTCCAACAAAGGCGGCAGCTAAAAATCTAGCACACGAATGAAAAAGTTCGCGAACGCAATTTTCTCTTACGAATGTTGCTGCGAAGGAAACTTCTCGCTCTCCATTGTGCGCCAATGCGAATTGTGGCAACTTTCCAATGAATGGATGCTCGTCGAAATCACGTAATTAAGTTGCGGGTTGAGGAGACAGGGCCACGCGCGATACGTTTATCCGCCTCGTCCGACCTTTGGTCCGGGGCGGAGCTTCTTTTTTATTCGCTACGACTTTAGCGATTGATGATAATGGAATGTAGAGGATAGTCGAAAGAAAGTTTTTTTCGGCCGTTGTGTAGAACGTGGTTTTGTTAATGATACTGCGCAATCATGCGACTGTATCATTAGGTATAGATTAGGTAGTGGCGCACTAGCTTGCGGCAAGGGGGTGGTCCGCCCTCGGGGTGACAAAATGACAGCACCGCTCCATCTGGAAGTAATAATCTTCATTTCAAAATCGTGTATTTTTGCCTGCATTATGATTTATTTGTCGGTTCTCCTCCCTCTTTCGGATTATGTAGGTGTCGTATTTCACAACCTCTCAGAGGAATTATAGCCACCAAGGTTGAAAGTCTGCGTTTGATTTATACAGGGACTTTTGATCAGGGGACTCTAGTACAAGAAAAATTTGACCAGGTTCCGAAATCGATAAAAAAGTTTCACTGGCTGTAAACTTGGGAGAAAACAAATATGAATGTTTTCTGCCTGCTTTTCAGGATCTTAGAGGGCATCGCTCCTGATTATCTCACCGGCAGATATACTGCACTATACAATCATGAAAGCACTTTCATAATTGCAGAATATATTTTGTGTAAAAATAAGGTACTAATTGCATCGTGTTGCTTGATCACAAAGGAATCGAAGCCTGAATCGATTTTCAAACGAAATATTACAGTCTGCCCTTAACTGAAGCAAGAAGAAAACGCGCGATAGGAAAGAAACAATCAAGGGCCACACGGTGACGGTGGGACCTTGATTATTTTTTCCCGTCAGGTTCAGAGGTGGAGAATCTCTGTCACCCTCCGTATGAGTAGTAACCATGATGGGAAATACTTAGCAAGACCAATGACTTATCCAAGTTTTTGCTTTATTCTGAGGTATAATTTAAGTAATATATATACACACACACATATATATATATATATATATATATATATATATATATATATATATATATATATATATATATATATATATATATATATATATATATATATATATATATATATATATATATATATATATATATATATATATATATATATATATATGTATGTATGTATGTATGTATGTATATATATATATATATATATATATATATATATATATATATATATATATATATATATATATATATATCTATATATATATATATATATATATATATATATATATATATATATATATATATATATATATATATATAT